>MU868859.1:48204-66461 GCA_036418205.1 Ostertagia ostertagi | reverse complement strand
GTTGCGCGCTCAACACAGTTACACGGTGATATGGGTTGGTGAGGAGCAAGTTCTCAAATTTTGCCCGATACACTACGACGATTCAACTTCTAAGCTTGATTCTCTCTGCTCAATCTACTGATGGCTTCTGACCTCTTCTTCTTCATCAGCTATTGTCCGCTTTTCCCGGTCTCCGGACCAGGGTGAAGATCGGTCGAAGAAATCCTCGACAGGGGGTCGTACTTGTCAGGCTGGGTGGGGTCGTACTCGTGGGGTCAGTAACAGCAGTGGTATCGTGGTGCAGATAGGGGTAAGAGGGTAGCGCAGCAGAAAATGAAAACATCTGAAAAAAAATATTCTTTGCAGGTTCAGTCGCTCCATTCCTCTACCTTCATGAGAAGGGCGTATTTGAAAGCAGTACAAAGAATGAAAGTGCATCCCGCAAGGAAGAGCCACATGTGCACACGCGCTGCAAAGGCACCTCCTCTATCTACCGCCCGCTCCCTCTTAATACCTTGAGAATGACACTGTTGTTAGGGACGCTGTCGCAAAAACGACACCGTGAAGGAAAGGCCATGGGCAAATTAAGCTAAAGGCCTATAAGCTTATACCAAGACAAAGTCGGATGATGACGATTGCCCCTTTTTTATCGCTTGCGTTGGAAGAATGTATTCTAGACACATTTCGAGCGTTGCCAACGAATTACACTTGCAATGGTGAAGAAGGGAGCGGCTTTTTGAGCGGCCGAGAATCATCCTCGATAGATCCTCGACGCAAATATCTCCTCAACTAGAATGTAGAAGGAAGCTAAACGACTGTTAGAAAGCGCAAACCTTCGCTTTCCAAAACTGTCTTCGCCTTTTCAACATGTTGCGAAATTATAGTTTGAGAGACTATATATGGAGGAAAGGAACGTTTTCATCGAGGGTGTAGATTTCGACGGTTTTTTTTGGATTTCAGCAAATCTGACCCAGTGACAATCGCGCCGCAGCTGCCGTTGAATCGGCCGTTGATGATACACTCGGCTGTTTTGATATACTCAAGCAGGAATTAAGATTAAATCGCAACCCGTGCCTTCAGGATTTCTGTGCATTTCTGAACGAACCTGACTTTGAGGTCACACAAAGTTAATGCCTCTTTCCTCGAGTCGATATTTCAGTAAATACACAAAAGTGTGCAGCGATGAAAGAAAGTGCATAGATGACAAGAGAAGGCGTTTACAACATTATTTTGCAGGATTTTTTTGTTTAACAATTGAATTAATTGCGTATGCTCTGTTTTAGGGGGTCGTGCCAGGACTTCGATTTCAAGGAGGGGGCCGTGCTTCTACGGCCACGTCGTCTACACGATTTTCACCCTGCCCCGGACTGCCTCGAACCCCGTAAACTCTTTCTCTTTTGGTGCGTGTCCCACCCACCTTTTCTTCCTCACCAATCTCTTTCACGTTTTCTCCGGTCTTTGAATTGTCTCTGAGCTAGTTTATATGCTTGGCGGACAAACCCCGCCCACTTCCGGTGCATGCTCCGCCTACCATTAGAAATTCGCTTCTTTCTCTTCGCCGATCTCTATCCTTTTTTCCCTATTTCTGAAACTTCCTAGAACCGATATATAAGTCTGGCAACAAACCCCGCTCACTTGGTGAATGCCCCGGCCACCAATAAAATTGGCTTCCCTTCCTTCGCCGGCCACCATCCACTTTTTCTCGCTCCAGGACTTCTTGAAACCGAGTTTAAATTTTTTTAGCAAACTCCGCCTACTTTTCTACACGCCGCGCCCACCAGCAATATTCTCCCTTTCTTCCCTGACCTCTATCCACCTTTTTCCGCTCTCCAAGACTTCTCGGAACCGAATTATGAGGACTTGTAGGAAACGCTGTACACTTCAGAGCACGCTCCGCCCATTGTGGGCGGGCCTCCGCCCACGTCATGTATGCTGGAAACACCTTAGACATTGCTCCCTACACCAATTGTTTTCTGCTCTGTAGGCTTTCTCCCAACCGAGTTATGAATTTTTCATAAAGCACTGCTTTTTTAGAGAACGCCCCGCCCACCGGGGGTGGGTCTCCAATTCGATCTGGCTTACCAATGCACACCTTACCCACTTTTTCCCCAGTTTCGAGGCTGTTTTGTGACTGAATTTGAAATCTTGGTCGTCAGTACAGTTCATTTCGATGCACGCCACGCCCACTGTGGGCGGGGCTCCGCTTAGCTGATGTGTGTTTTGTACTTCGTGAGACCTTGCCCACCCATCCCACACTTGACCCGGTCCTCCAGGTGGATCCCCAGGAGCTAGGAGAGAATTACGCGACATACTGACGACAGACAGACGAAGTGCTTTATAGCAAGTAGGATCGCTCTTTACGAGCGTAGTTGGAATGGATTGGAATGGACTGGAATGGAAACAGGATTGCAAAAGAAGATTCTGAAAAGAGTAAAGATAATTCTTGTTTCAGACACTGAAAACGTTCTCGCAACGATCTCGGGAGCCATACGGAGCGTACGAGTTCAGAGATGACTCTAATCGTTATATACTGCTACGATGACTCTTCTCATGCTCCATATTGTCCACTTGTTAAAAAAGATCGTGTGCATTCCGTATCGTTCATAAATGATTTGAATGAATAGTGAGTGAAAGGTAACCAAAAATGGCTGAAGTGTAATCGGCCCAGATTACACTTACCCAACCAATTATACCATTTCAGTCTCACAGAATGTCGGGTAACACCCGCAGCTCTTGCTTACTGGGCAATGTGCTACAAGTTACGCTTGTAGTGCACTTGCCCGGCAAGCGCAGTTGACAATCAAAGACAAGGCAAAAGCAATCGCTGAATGTTAGAAACCTCGACGTGTGGAGCAGAAGAATTATTTGTAGGCATCAGACGAGACAAAGTGAATGCAACCATGCGATAAAGAGTTTATACAGTGCGTACAAAAGTATGTGGACACCCTAAAATTTTCCATTCTCTTGAAAACTGTTGACTTCTGCACCATGCGACCACCACCATTCAATTTCTCGTATGCGAAAACCTTAGAATTTCTCATTTCTCACCAATTTACATGCAGCTTTAATTTTTAAATGATGGAAAAACCTTGTGTCACTGTACCCCTGTATCAAAAGTATGTTACACTTTTTAAAAAATGGCAATATCTTCAGAATCTGGAATTGGTAGGCCTACCAAAGCTTCTAGTGAGTTCGGAATCAATTGAAGATGAAAGAAATGGCACGAAGTATTATAGTTTCCAGACTCGATGAAGCCCTTAGCGACCTTCCTCCATCACATCGGCAAAAAGATCTCGAGGATAATGATTCAAAAATTCTGGATGCTCTCAAGGTAGATTGCCGACCCTCTGAAAATTGTCGGGTAGGAAGGTTAGACTCCAATCGCCCCCGCCTAGTTGAGGTCGTCCTTCCTGCTTGCTCGCACTGGCGGACGGCACTGTCCAATGCTCGCTTGCTGCGAGGTGCTGGCTTTCCTCATGTGTGTATTCGCAAGAGTATGACATTTGAGGAAAGGCAGCGTGATCTTGATCCGCCTCATTACAGTATCTCGTCCACCGAATTCGACTATTTCTGATGGTGGTGCACTAATTGATGCACTTCAAGATCTTGTCTCTGTTCGTGAAAACACCCTCATTATTGGAGATTTCAATCCCAAATTGACTGGAATAAGCCTTGAGCGCGAAACTCATCTGCCCGCATTTATCTGGATTTTTTTCGAGATTGTGGGCTCCAGCAGTATGTTAAGCAGCCAACCCACTGTGATAAGGTTCTTGACATTGTATTATCAACCACTGATGTAATTTGAATATTTCCCTACTACCTCCTTTAGGTACATCCGACCATGCAATTGTTTCGTTTGAGCTGCTGGAAAAAGCAAGTATCACCCAGCGTACCCTGTTCCCGATTTTCTGAATGCCAATTTTGCCGCTCTCGATAACTTTTTCTTTAGCATTGACTGGTGGGCGCTTTTTGATAAGTATACCTCAATGGATGATATTTATCATAGGTTTTGTCGTGTTGTATACAATGCGCTTTCCTACTTCGTTCCCTTCAAGTTTCCTGGAAAATCAGGTCCCAAATATCCCCGTCACATTAGCAACTTACTGCAGCAAAAGCAGCGACTCTTTCAAGAGCTGGACTCCCCATTGAGGTAATTCCGCTCTACAAAAAAGTTTGTGATGATTTTGACCGACATTTGAAAAAGTTTCTTTCAAAACATGAGCGTCGTCTTGGTTCCCATGCAACTCTACAGCAATTGTTTTGTTACTATCGACAAAGTCAAAGCCCAAGGTTTTAGTACCTACACTTGTTGATAATAATGGAGAGATATACCGTACTGATGAGGATAAGGCAGAAGCACTTGCTAAATACTTTCTTAGTGTATTTTCATCGGACTGCTCAGGCGATTGGGGCATAGATAGCCTTCCAGACGTTAAAAATTGCTGTAGTGATTGCTTCTTCCATCCTGTTTTTGTTTATCCCATCTTAAAACAATTAACTTATCCACCAGCGAACCACACGACGTGCTTCCACAAATAGTCTATAAGAAATGCCATCGATCCCTATGTAAGCCTTTGTCCATAGGTGACCTTCCTCAGCTATGGGAAGTTTTTTTAGCTATTCAGAAAAACCCCAATTAAAATCTCCTGAGCAACTTCAGACCAATTAGTTTAACTCCTACCCCAGTTAAGGATAATGGAGAAAACAGTTTATAAAAACTCCTATCATGGCTTCCGAGGTTTCACCTCATTCCCACAGAGCAGCACGGCTTCCATACCAGGTTCCTCTATACCACCACTAATCTTGCGGATACCTTTTACGACTTTTGTAAGGCTTTGAATGCAGGCAAGTCGGTTGACATCGTCTACATTGACCTTCGAGAGCTTTTGATAAAGTCCCATGTCACAAACTTCTTGCCAAACTAGAAAGGAATACTAGGAATTCGCGGGAACTCTTGGCCTGGCTAACTTCTTATCTGCACAGCAGGCGTCTGACAGTAAGACTAAAGAGGGGCTTCTCCCTGAATTGTTCTTGCGTCAGTGGCATCCCTCAGGTGACGTTCTATCACCTCTGTTGTTTCTAATTTACACGTTGGATTTCACCAACCTGCTGAAAACATCATCAGAAATAAAAGTCAAATGTTTGCAGATGATATTAAGATCTATGCAACTTATGACCAATATAACTGTGGTATGATTCGTGATGCTCTGAAATGCTCTTTCCAGAGAATGACTGATTGGGCTTTGCAATGGGATATTCCCCTTAATTTGAGCAAATCCATGGTTATGCACATTGGTGATACCTACCCAGTGGACTATTACATCAGTGGTGTTAAGCTCACATTAAGCCAATGCAGTAGAGACCTTGGTGTTCTCTTTGATCCCAGATTGAAGTTCTCCCTTCATATTGATCATGCTGTGAAGAAGGCATTCACCAACTTTTTCTACTATTTCGTAATATACAATGTTCGGATGTAGCTATACTCAGCCGCCTTTATAAGGCTTATGTACTGCCACATGTTGAATACTGTTCACAAGTCTGGAGCCCGTGTTCTAAAAAAATATTGCGAAAATCGAAAAAGTACAGCGTGTATTTACACGGCTCCTATGGTACAGACTCACACACGACTATCGTCGAAATAGTTTACCCAGTTATGAAAAACGACTAAAAATGTTAGGGCTCAGGACGCTGCATTGTATGCGAGCAATATCTGACCTTCGCTTTTGCATTCGCATCCTCCGTGGGCTCTTCAGACCAACTAGTGGTAGGCAAGGTGGGTTCAATCTCCATAATGCTCGCGTTGGTAACAAAAACCACTGTTCTTCAATAACGTGTTCTGTGGCAGCGCAAGATGGCATAATTTTCCAAAAAATGCTTGCCTCTGTCAATAGTGCTACTTTCAAAAGAAAATTGGAAAAGGTGAATCTTGATTATGTTCTTGGTTTCTCTCAATGACAGAATCTCCAATCTTTACATTTCAGCTCCCTGCTTGCAGACGGAAGGATATACTTTGGCTGAATTTTCTTGCAGTATTTACAAGGTATCGTTCATTTTTCATACTTAAAGGAGGAATTCACGATTAGAATGAAGGTCGAAGAAGGAGTAATTCACCTAGTTGAGGGACCCGCGGACCTCCTGAGGGTGCGAACTGAAGCGCAATTGGCACCGAAAAAGTTGACCTCGGCGACCTATTAAGGCTCAATCTTGGCGCGGTGGCAGTGCACGCCCACCGATCATCTGATCACTCGCCGCAGGTCTATACGTGGCGAGTGATTAGATAGGTGAGAGAGCGTAGTGTTGAAGAGGGCACAGCGATGAGAGTCGCATCAATGCTCAAATCAACGGGCAAGGAAGGGGTCCCATTTCTCGGGTTCTGGGCCGTTTCTCATGGTTTTTCCTTCTTTCGTGTACCACTCACCATCCCTAGGTTAATTTGAAATGGGTTGCCTTTCCAGCGTGAATTCGTCCTTTAATCTGCCTATCTAGCTGAACATAATGAAACCGGAATCTCATTTTTGAACCACTAATTCAGTAATTTATTCATCGAATTATTTTGTTTATTCAATATGTCACTTGCTATAGCGGTTCGCAAGGTAATGCTGTCGAAAACCTGTCACTGTGTTTTTGTTTTTCCTCAAACCATATTTAACCACAAGTAGTACTAGCCCAAAAGTTTGCGATAGAAAGTATCATCTTTTTACTTGCCTTGCTGCCATCCGCATGGTGCAGGATCAACGTCGATCACTCTCCGCAGAATCGGTTTACATCTGTTATTTTGAATAAGACTGCGGATTCGTTAGGCTTCGAGCTTTCGTTAAAATATTCTAATGTTTGGTCCATTGCTTCTACGGAATTTTAGTCCCGTGTTTGTCTCTAGGCGACCGTCTAAACTAAATTGAGCGATATGGGAAATGGTTTTATTTGAAAAGATGAATATCCATTCATAACTGCCGCATAGGATGGAGAGAATTGGACATGAGAAACAAAAACGCGCCCATTCTGCGATTCTCAGCGGTACAGTAGGCGGCGTAATGTTTCACTATTAGCCGAGGATCTTCTGAATTTCTCTCTCTTTGCAGTCCTTAAAACAAGCCACTGGAATATGAGGTTGACATTTAAGGTAATGAAGTCCACTGCACTTTGCGTCACGTCTTTTGCGATGGCTCTTCATTTGTTACAGGTACTACCATTGCAAGTTTTCTTCATATGGCGAAATAACCATAAGTTCTTCACTCCTAATGCAAAGATATTACTATACGTTATTGCTTAAGAATTATCTCTATCTTCAAAATGAAGGAATTTATTCCTGACTTCACGAGGGAATGTGCATGGTGGGCGAGAAGTACAGTAACAGATTAGCTGATTATCAAAACAAGTGTGGTCGAATAAACCCATACCAACAACACCATCGTATTGAAGGAGGGTTTTCAAATAGGAAACGATATTACTTCATGGAATAGCCGCTTTCCGCACTGATACATAATCATAGAGTTCCTGAAACCTTATTGCCACTATTCTGAAGGTAGATACGAATATACAAGTATGCTCAAATCAACGGGCAAGGAAGGGGTCCCATTTCTCGGGTTCTGGGCCGTTTCTCATGGTTCTTCCTTCTTTCGTGTACCACTCACCATCCCTGAGTTAATTTGAAATGGGTTGCCTTTCCAGCGTGAATTCGTCCTTTAATCTGCCTATCTAGCTGAACATAATGAAACCGGAATCTCATTTTTGAACCACTAATTCAGTAATTTATTCATCGAATTATTTTGTTTATTCAATATGTCACTTGCTAGGTTGCAAGTAATGCTGCTGAACCTGTCAGCTGTGTTTTTGTTTTTCCTCAAACCATATTTAACCACAAGTAGTACTAGTCCAAAAGTTTGCGATAGAAAGTATCATCCTTTTTACTTGCCTTGCTGCCATCCGCATGCATATGATGCAACTTCTTACGTCCTGATTTGAGTGCGGGTCAACAAGTGACTTGATCTTTATGACAGTCCACTTGGGTCTGGGTTTTACGCCTGGGGTTCGTATTTAGATCAAAGAGGTACCTACTTTGGCCCGCCCCGGAATAACTACGGTTAGTTGCGTTGCCCAGACTGACCCGCGCTCCTCTACTTACTTCAGGTTACCTTGCAAAGAGTGTTTGAGGTGATGACAAGGCAATGTCTCCCTTACATTAACCACTTTTTGGGAATCAGAAAGCTCTTGGTTTGTCTCGGTACTACTGAATATTTCTTCTGCAGGTTGACTTACAGCAACATTTGACGCAAGTTCTTTAGCTCCGATCTGCTTGTCTTGTACACATTACCGGTATTGGACTTATTTCTTCAACTCATGGTTGAATGTTGTGTTACTTTCTGGTCATGTTTTTTGTTTTATTCTTTGAGGATTGGATTCTTTCGTTCGAGTGCTTGCTTTTCTGTTGACTATTGGCTCTGGTGGCGCACCTTTTGTGCAATAAATAAATAAATAAAATAAAAATAAATAAATAAATAAAAACAAACGGCAGCCAGTTGCCCTCATCAGTTCTCAAATCGGCTACAGTTTGAGTGCGCGGGTGTTCCTTGAGGAGTGATCAACGTCGATCACTCTCCGCAGAATCGGTTTACATCTGTTATTTTGAATAAGACTGCGGATCTTAGCCTCGAGCTTCGGCGTAAAATATCTTGTTTGCTTCCATTCTTCTACCGTGAATCCTTAGTCCCCTGTTTGTCTCTAGGCGACCGTCCAAACTAAATTGAGCGATATGGGAAATGGTTTTATTTGAAAAGATGAATATCCATTCATAACTGCCGCATAGGATGGAGAGAATTGGACATGAGAAACAAAAACGCGCCCATTCTGCGATTCTCAGCGGTCCCAATTAGATCGCTACTGTTCACTATTTGAACAGCGAGGGATTCTTCTGAATTGCTCTCTCTTTGCAGTCCTTAAAACAAGCCACTGGAATATGAGGTTGACATTTAAGGTAATGAAGTCCACTGCACTTTGCGTCACGTCTTTTGCGATGGCTCTTCATTTGCTACAGGTACTACCATTGCAAGTTTTCTTCATTTGCGAAATAACCCATACATATCTTCCTACTAATGTCACCAGAAATTACTATAACTTTTCGCTCAGAATTATTCATACTCAACCTGAGGAATTATGAATCCTCGACTTCACTAGGGAATAGGACATGGGCCGACGAAATAACCAGTAACAGATTAGCTGATTATCAAAACAAGTGTGGTCGAATAAACCCATACCAACAACACCGTATTGAAGGAGGGTTTTCAAATAGGAAACGATATTACTTCATGGAATAGCCGCTTTCCGCACTGATACATAATCATAGAGTTCCTGAAACCTTATTGCCACTATTCTGAAGGTAGATGTAGTCGAGTAAGTCCAAGGCTTTCAACAGCGGTTGTTTACCTAACCTATGTTCCGATTATGCTCAGAGCAGAGTTGTTTATTTAGCCACTCAATGCAGAGCTATTCATAGGATTTGAATTGGGAGAGCTTACTATTGGCACTTCTTCCGGATGATAAATTCCACGACCTTTTGCTGGGAAAATGTTTTGAACAATCTTCGCGTGGTTGGACACTCAATTTCGCTTTCATGTCCTGTGCGTTTTCTGTTGAAGTCGCTTTGATCTAAGGCATCAACTGAATCTGAAAGGATTGAAGATCAATGTCACTCTTCAGTTTGGTGTCCAAGCAACTGAAGTGCAAGGTGTGTTTATCTCGTGTTTACTGACTCCGCGGAAACTCTCACTGGATGGATAAACTGGCTTGTCATTAGCATTGCTTCGATTGTCCTTCTCTTTCAAGACTGACTCGGCACTATATTACTTCTCCTCCTTGGAAACGTGCGAAAAATGAAGCCTATAACGGAATCGAAACAGCGACTCTTATAAACCTTGCTTTCCTTTAAATATGCTCGCATTGGACGGAATATGAAGAATTTCCTTGCAACCCTTCTTCCTGAGGAGTGAGCCAACAATACGTGGCAAGAAAATGAGCTCGATAGAAGCTTTAGCTATCAAAGGACTTATTGGGCAAGATGAGTCTCAGCGCTGCTTCGCACGCATCTTCGAAATATTGCTCCTGGAACCACGAATACATTCCTCAGTCTAGAATTATTTTGCTTGCAGATGCCTATTGTACTTCGTGGTGGTCATCCCGAGAAGCTTCGTGGAGAGTCTGAATGGTATTGCAATGTAACAAAATCATCTATTCATGGGAGCAATAAAGCGATCGTTTTTTGATGGCCTAAAGGGTTGACCATTCTGATTTTGGAAAATTTCATGCGGTCAAGTTAAAGACTAAACAGAGAGTTACCAAAGCAAATATATAGAAGAGGTATCAGAAGCTCCCAGTGTTTATAATTAAGAATTGCGAGTGGTACGGTCTGGTTGCCGTAATTTCTGCCCATCCTTGCACTGCCGCGAAAAAACGATTGCACCTTCCTGAAAATGATGTGTATTTAAACTTTGGGATATCAAGGCTACCCGCTCTCGAAGCCACGGCTTCTATGAGGAGGAAACTCATCCGATAACCACCCG
This sequence comes from Ostertagia ostertagi, assembly GCA_036418205.1. Classification (NCBI taxonomy): domain Eukaryota; kingdom Metazoa; phylum Nematoda; class Chromadorea; order Rhabditida; family Trichostrongylidae; genus Ostertagia; species Ostertagia ostertagi. The sequence goes on along the minus strand of MU868859.1, from coordinate 55,929 downwards.
TTGTCAATTCAATTTTTTCTATCTTCCAAGGCAAGCATTACCTATTAAACCTCAGGAGATGCAGTTCGGAATTCGACACAGAGACACGCGCTTGGTAAGTAATGCCACTTCTCACTTCCACTTGGCCATAAACTTTTGACGCCATAAACATTTTTGATACAGCTCATTGTTCTTTGTAATTTTTGTAACGTTAAAATCAAATCCTATGTAATTCTTTTACGGATGTTCCATAGACCCAACAGCTTTCGCGTAGCCGAGGGTGAAAAGTAGGCAGTCGTTAATGCACGGCTGATCAGCTTCATCATTGCAGATTTCTCCAGTCACAGGGTGTGTCTACAACAGTTATGCAGGACTTCACGCTATGGTTAAACCAATATCATCCAATGCCAACATATCAACAATTGGCAATTGCATGTGGTTATGCTACAACACTCCAAATTGTGCCATGTTCACCTATGGAGAGGACAAGGTAGGCTTGTTGCGTGTTGGCATGCGTTACAAACATATAGAACATTGAAAGTTGCAGAAAGGGAAATAGATCACCCAAGGCCGACTCATTCATAGTGCATAACATGAGAGGCATAGTCGATAAATTTTCGACAGGAGGAGAGATGTAGCTGCCTCAGTAGGATGAGGAGTGGTCACCGCCGCTGGGCTGGCTCTCGTATATTTGGAAGTGTTTTAACTGATGTCGCTTCGGAAATTCCTAGCTCGAGTCACAGTAACGATAGCGCAGTGGTTCTTACATATGTTATAGGGGGTGGGATGGGGACACAAGTGGTATGTGATAGGAACTGATAACGACTGATAATAGCTGATAAGAGGGGCTAGAAAGCGAGCATCCAATTTCGTTTTGTCGTTCATATTGGTACTAGAGCGTCTATACTTACAAGTGTTATGTGGGGTGGTCCCGGGACATTGGTGGTACATGATGAAAGCGATAGCAACTGATAAGGGCTGATAAGATGCGTTAGAACGCAAAAGTCGTCGATTCCGTTACCTGGCTCGCGTTGACACCAGAGCAACCATACTTACAAGTGTTATGTGGGGTGGGACGGGACATTGTTGGTGGGTGATTGAAAGTGATACAACTGATAAGGGCTGATAAGGGCGTCAGAACGCAAAAGTCGTCAATTCCGTTACCTGCGTTGACACTAGAGCGTCCATACTCGTGTCATGTGGGGTGGGAAGGGGACATTGTTGATTTGCAGTTAGGAGATCACAAATTTGCTTTTGTTGGTTATCTCGATAGGATTCTTGCCCTTATTGTGTCCGAGTGGCCTAAACAAGCTCCACAGGTGGCCACAAGGTGACGCTGACCTCAGGGTGGAGACGTTGACGTTCGCACTTACGGCCACTAATACTTCTCGGAGAAGATCTCACCTGCTCCTCTGCCGTCCCTCCAATTTTCTGGGATGGCAAAACAGTGGGAAGGAGAAAGCGTGCTAGACGAGGAAGGTGAGGCTAAGAGAAGCGAAAGTGGAGCCACCGATAACGTCGATAATGGCCTGTCAATAAGGTAGGTTTCATGCTGTTTTCCACCCATCGATCGTAACAAAGCTCGTTCTTAAGACATGGGAGCATTGCGGCTTTCGTTCCTTGGGGGCCGGTCAGTTCAAAGTCTGAGACGTTTTCAGAATGGTCGGTGACTCAGCCCGCCATATCCATAAGTGGCGAATGGGGCTAGATAACTGATGACATTGATGCACTAGACATCAGTAAGATATCAAACGTCACCATCTTCCGAAGTAATTTAGGTCTCACAGTTAAAAGCTTGTACCGTGAAGTAGCCCTGTTGCATTTAACGTGACAAGGCTTCTTATTAAACTTATTGATTTGCTGTTCGAAATTCTATGGATGCTTCCCTGAACAGTAAGTTCCACGACAAAGAGACACGGTGACGACAGCACTAAAATAAGCATTATGGGAAAAGTTCAGAACGAACGATAAGGACGAGGACCTACGTATCAGCGAAAAAGCCGATTCATATACCTGCATGTCCCTTAACACATTCACGACGACGCCCCTTTTCCACTTTTCGGTCGCGTGGGACGGACGCGATTTTGTGGGCGCCGCCGCCTCACCACATAACCGCAGATTTTGTTTTGTAAATGAACAAAAACATGAATGTCACAAAATAATTTCTGCAATGTCCAATGCGTAAAGATTATCTAAACATATAACAGTAGGATTTCGATCAGAACGACAAATAGTGGTTACGAAAAGAGAGCATTTATTCACTTTCCCCGTGAAGGAATTTAAAAGCATTTTACACTCGATTACGAGGTTTGCCCACCTATCTGTCCATAGCGCCTGGCAAGCGATTATCAGTTGGCAGCCCATATGGGCTGCCATCGTCCCAGGAGCGCATGTTGTTGGCAGCCCATATGGGCGGCCATCGGCGTGAATGTGTTAAAGGCACGCTCCGCGATCAGGCGGGCTCGCCTGTTCCATCCAGGGGGTAGTAGGTGGACAAGTGTTGATGTCGGGCCCCTTTTGCGGCTTGAAAGTGCGCGACAAAGGCGCAAGGAGCTCGTCCAACCCGCAACTCACACCTTCGTCCGCAAGCCCCACCCTCCGCTGTCGGTTGCCACGTGGCGCTGCTTGAAAAGCGCGGGCGCATTTGAGGCAGCGGTCCCAGCGATCCAATGTTATTGGCACTGGAGCAACTAGAGTTAGGTTCGTGAAACTCGTCCAATTCGCCTCTTCTCTATCCCAAGGTGGAATGTGGCTGAAATAGGGGAGGTCTCTGTACGGGGCGTAATCGGTGGTTTCGTTTGCTTTCCTTCTCTTAAAGCCACGAGTCAGGCTCAGTGGACCAAACCAATCACTTTAGTCGTCTATGTGCATGGCTACGCACCCACAGGGACGTTGCCATGCTCAGAATCTCAAAAGGCGCCGTAATAACGCCCCAGGGCATGCATTAAGCGCTCGCGCCGCCTGGAGGCGCTCCGGCCGCCCACCATGGGATGTGGTGCGTGGCTGGCCTAACGTGTGAGATCAGCTGAGTTGATTGCCGTATCAACCGATGGAACGGCTGGCATATCCAGAAAACTCGTTTGGACGTGACTCTCCCCCGAGCAAATCTCCTTCACTGCTAGAAGGAATGGGTTTCTATTTAGGTGTTGTCGACAGTTTTTTTTTTCGTTTTTTCTTCACTATCGTTCCACCTCCCATCTCTAAACTCAATATCAGGTGCCATAATGCCGAAACACGAGCCTGACTTTTGCCTTTAAAGACCACCTCCCATCTATAGCTTCACAACTGAACGCTTTTCCACATCTATTTTACTCCGAATCTTGCCTTTAAATACAACGTTCATCTCACGTTACATTCCCTAATGCTGGAGCACTGGAATAAAGCAAAGGCCAAGACGGTCCGTGTCTGGAATTTAAGCATCACGAATGGTTGCTCACAGCCGTGTAGCAATAGAATCGTCCGGAGACCCGCGCTTGGTCACGTTTACGACGTCGCAACTGTGGTGGACGAGTTGAGCGTCATTCGACTTGAATTTCAAAGGAACGCTAAACCGACTTGACATCTGTCTAACCGACTGCGTGCACCCTAATATGAAAAATTTGCATGTTGCATGAGAAAACAGATTTTTCCAGAGGTAGGGCCTAAAACTCGCAAAATCTCACCTGTGAGCGGTTTCCGCATTGGACAAAAGAAAATACAGCGAAAGAATTAGAGCATTCCAGAAGGTTTGATGTCATCCATGATCAGGGAATGGTGCGATTCTTCAATGAAGCAGTAATCGGCGAAGAATAACGACAGCTCTGCTGACCAGCCAGCGTTTGCGTAGCTGAAACTTTGATTAAATACTACTGATCTTGAGTAGGACGATCCCTTAAGATCACACGAGCCGTCGAGGAGCGCCTAAAAATAAGGAGTTGAAGTTGATGGGCCAGGGCCAAAAGGGTTAATGTGGACCGCAGCAAATCTGTCGCTCCAATCGACAAAGTCAATTATTGCCGCGCCCATCGAAAAAGTGCCGCATTACGGCGCCGCGCAAGTAACCGCGCGCGACGGCGCCACTCCCGGACGATTCTGTTACATGTTCCCCTGCTCACGCACCGTCGTTCCACGTTTCTGCATGGCATGGACACATAAATGGTGTAAGTTCTCACTGGATGGGTCATGGGATCAGTACTGCTGGTTGTGATGATCGGATTTGGCAACCATTCCTAGCCATTCCCTATCCACTTTACCCCTTTCAACATTCACCATTTTAAATCAACGTAGAGCTCTGCCGTGCAGCAACCGAGGTATTGCTCAAGAGATATTGCATTGCTAGGTTTTAGTCCATGCGCTGCGCAGATGTTGCCAGCAATATGAGAATGCTCGTTGTTTCGAGTAAATTCATCTCGCCGCCTTCCAGTTCCTAAATCTTCGATAACGGCCTCCGTTCAGTTCTTTTGACTGTAAGCGTATAGCAGTTCAGTGACATCTCTGACCTTTTAAGACACTATCATCGGTGCTAACAACAAGTGAATTGGGGGGGGGACCACGCGGCGGCGTGGCATCTGCTAAACGCAATGGGAATAAGCCTGAGCCTTGAAGCAGGCTAATGTGCCAAAAGTCAATTACAGAACATAATGTTCATAGTTCACCCACTCCCCCTAGGCTCAGGCTAAGTCCTATCGCGTTTGAGAAAACGGTACCGCCGTATGGTCCTTCCCCCCACCCCCCCCCAACTCACTTAGCATCCGCTCATCTACCAAATCAGTCAACGGTACCTCACGACCAGCGCACTAGGCGTAAGGGGCTCCGAAGACAAATTTTTCGCTTAAGCCAAGAAATTTTTCATTTTTGGAAATTTTCCTTGTTCCATTTAAAACTCTTTCTGTAACGAAATTTACAATCACTCATATCAACTAAGCACTTTCCTGGAGTTAATTTTGCTTGACTTTGCCTATTTGCTTATTTTTTATTTATTCAGCAACAACCCTGCACCAATAGAAAAGTTTGTGCAGTGTTGTTAGCTTTGGCTTTCAGAGTAACACTAGCCTACTTTTCATTAAGATCTGCTTCCTACTGGAAACCAACAACGCGGAGTACACATTCGGAATGAGAGCCGAAGGAAAGCACCGAGACATCTATAAGCTCGATCGACGTCCATTGAAACCAGACTGCCCAAAGAAGAGAGTGTTCCAAAATAATTCTTCGGTCTAGTCGGCTTTTGTGCTTGAAGTAAAGGTTGAACATCACATCTTCCCTTGTCATTCTACCATAAAACAAGGCATGAATAGAAATTACAGCAAGTATACAACGCCAACGCGAAGGGGCATACCGACAATGAGAACGATGTGACGCACACCAATGAGGACCTATTCAAGCAGAGCTTTCTACATGGTTCTCGTAGCTTCCGAGGAATTACTTCTGCGATGCATAACTTCCTTTTCATTGCTGATGTGCTAAGCCACTAGAGCCCTATCCTACTATATATAATCGGCTAAGCGGTGTGTGTGTGTGTCTGACCGGAAATTCATAACTTCGTTCCCTTTGGACCCAGAGCGCTCAAACTTCTAGGATATATAGGGGAACACTGATGATGGGTGGCGGGAAGTGATAACTACTGATAGGAGCTGATAACGGGCGTCAGAATGCCGATGTCACCAACTTCGTTACGCCGTTCGCGTTGGCAGTGGATTGCTAGCACTCATGAATATTGTGTAGGGTAGGACTGGGACCCAAATGGTGAGCGAAGGAAAGTGATAGCAAATGATAAGGGCTGATAAGGGGCATCGGAATGCTAACGTCGTCAGTTTCGCAACGCCCTTTCGCGTTGACCCTAAGATGTTCGCACTCATGAATATTATGTGGGGTGAGGCAGGGACCAAAGGGTGATTGGAAGAAGGTGGTAGCAACTGATAAGAACTGATAAGGGGCGTCAAAGTGTGGATACCACCAGTTTCGTTGCGGCCTTTGCAGTACAGGAACCTTGGCTCTCACATGTGGTATAGGGGATGGGACGGGAACACGGATAGTGGATGATCGAAAGTGATAACAAGCGATAACGGTTGATAAGGAAGTTAGGATTTTGAGTACCACTAATTTCGTTGTAGCCTTCGTGGCGACAGTAAAACACTAACTCCTACACGTTGCATGGGTGTGGGACGGGAACACCGATGGTGAACGGTAAGGAACGATAAGGAGCGAATGCAAATGTCCCAACTTCGTTGCAGTCATCACTGGCAAACGATCAAGGGAGCGAGGTGTTGATGGTGGGTGACAGGAGTGGTAATGAGCGTCAACTATACTGATAAACGTGGCGACAACTGAGTGTGCGCTCATTCAAATTGAACCAGGTTCTTAGCACGTGAATATGTTCAATTCCTAACCTTTCACCCAAAAAAGCAAAGGAACTTGAGCCACTCAACTCTCTGGACTGACCAATAGCGAATTTCCATCAGAGCTAGGCTAGATGCTGATTGATTGATCATATTTCACTCCCACACCGATACCCTAATTGTGAAAATTCTATAGACCGCTAAATCATCCGAGCTCGATATGAATGCTGAATGTTTACGAAGTCATGATAAGTACCATTTTCATTCCGCATGCACTGCGCGTACTACGCGATAATCTTCAGCGAAATTGGACAACCTTTGGATCTCATCTGACGCATCTTTCGAAACATCTTACTATTGGTTTCTCAGCCACGTGGCCTAATATTTTGCGAGTTGTCCAGTCTCACTGAATCCCACATGTGATGCGCGCAGTCGCGTGCGGAGCTAAACTGGTCTATGTATAACTGGACTATCGTGGGATGTGTTTTCGACAAACACTGAAGCTATAACTCTATAAAGATTGTACCTCTGTAATGAAAAAGATGTAGCTCCGACTAGAGTATCATAAAAATGAGCAGAATTCCTAATTGACACAACTATTAGACTGTTCGGCTTTCAGGTAAGTTTCAGTCCAATAAAACGTAAACGCGAATGAAATGGGTGATCTCAGACGACCAGTAAGTTGATTTGTTTCATTTTCGACCTTTTCTTCCTTATCTTCCAGCTCACTGATCAATGATCACGCGCGATTTACGTATCATGTATTTGCTCAATACGTGGAAGCTAGAGTATTGCATCGTCGTCCCTCGTGAATAGCTAGACATTCCGTTGCATATTCTCAATGAGATGCTACTCTCTTTGCCAAGCCATTGAGGTGTTGTTAGAGCTTCACCAAAGTGTAGTAAGAGTTCATTCAGAGATTTATTCCTCAAAATTCAAAAAATCAAAAAGAAAAGTCGAAGGCTTCAGAAATTGCCTCACAATTCCACTTTCTTCGGGCCTGGAGCACCCTGATCTTTCAGCATGAGGCGGGCACATAGTGACAATTCGTGCCACCTACACTACATCCAGCTCCTACACAAGGGGGAATCTCCGTCATGTGCGAGCTATTGTAGCACGCTTCGTAAAATGGCTCCTCCCCTAATTGGAATTGACCGAGGTATACTACCTACCAGTTTTGCTCCGCCCGCTATCGCGCGCATCACACGACAGTCTTCAGCGAACCCGTCAGCATAAGGTCCACCATTAACCACCTCACTATTGAATGTGTTATACCTTTCCCTGAAATCCATCGAGAATATGCGTGATAACGTCTGGAGCTGAACTGGCATATTTATCTCACAACTGTAAACATCCAGCATTCTTCTTGAATTCAGATAATTTAGCGGTGAATAGGATTTTCTCGCCGTCAGTCTCAAAAGGAGAACGAAAT
>MU868859.1:19756-46435 GCA_036418205.1 Ostertagia ostertagi | reverse complement strand
CTTTCACTCATGTACTACCAATGTCCCGGAACCACCCCGCATAACACTTGTAAGTATAGACGCTCTAGTACCAATATGAACGACAAAACGAAATTGGCGATGCTCGCTTTCTAGCCCCTCTTATCAGCTATTATCAGTCGTTATCAGTTTCTATCATATACCACTTGTGTCCCCATCCCACCCCTATAACATATGTGAGAACCATGGCGCTATCATTGCTGTGACCCGAGCTACGAATTTCGTGACAACAGACATACACACACACAGCACACACACATACATACGTACAGACATACTTAGCGAATAGGATAAGTCAAGGTAGATAACATATGAAGTACAGTTAGTCAAAAGCATTTACCGGAATGCATTTTTGCCCGAAAATTTTCCAAGCAGATCAACATGGACAAATCGAATCTTCTGCCTGACATATTGCGAGCATTTTTGCATTAAGAAACTAGTTTGAAAAGTACTGACCTTGCATCTCCGTGAAGACTCGTTTCTTCATCAATTCGGTCGAAAAAAACTCCGAGTAACGCACTAGGACGTGTGACGTCCAAATACCAATTTCTCGTTCTAGTCGAGAATGTCACTTTTGGAAACCTTCCTTTCCCTTCCAAGACTCTCCCTAGGGGAAATCGTATGATTGTTCATACTAAATAAGATCAAGCCGTTTCTTCGATTTATTTTGCTTCATTTGACTTGCTCGACGTATGTTTCTTATCTATTTTTCCAGTTAAGTGTTTTTAGCTTTGAAAATGCTGTAAGAGTAACACCAGCCTACTTTTTGTAAAGGTCTGCTTCCTACTGGAAACCAACGACGAGGAGTACACATTCGGGATGAGGGCAAGAGGATTGCACAGAGACATATACAAGCTCGATCGACGTCCTTTGAAACCAGATTGCCCAAAGAAGAGAGTGTTCCAAAATTCATTCCATGATCTAGTTGGCTTTTGAAGTTAAAATAAAGGTTGAGCGTCACATTTCATTTCATCATACTGACACCAACAGCGGAGATTGGGGGATATCACTGGCAATGGGGGTGATGTGACCAGGAATGGCATCATGAAGTTAATGACATCAATGAGAACTTATTCAAGAACAGCTTTCTTACATGGTTCTCGTGGCTTCCGTGGTTTTTTTTTGCGATTCATGACTTCCTCTTAATTGTCAGTGTACTGTACGACAGTAGTTAACGCTAAAGCACTATAATCTAAAGTAGCGCCCAAAGTCTTCGGTGGTTTTTCTAGACTTTTACTTTTACGAAAGTACTTTTCTAGACTTTTACGAAAGTACTTTTTGACTGTAACTTCTTTCCTGCTGAATCAAACCAGTTCAATCTTGATATTTGCAGAAGCAGATCTTCACTAAGCAAGTGTATTAGTGTTGAATGGGAGAAAGAATTTAGAAAGAAAAAATCATTTCACTAGAAATTCTCGAGTATGACCGAATTCCAAGTAAATTTCAATTTATTGTAAAAGTATTCAACAAAACAATCGACCGCATAATAGAAAACATCTATCAGATTCAATACCCTTGATAACCTTCTAGTGTTGTTGAAACCTCGACAAGGTCTAACCAGGAAGGTCTTTCAGGGCGTGCCAAGCTTTTTGAAAACGGTCTTTTGCATGATATAGGGGCACATGCGGGAACCACAGAACCATGGTTAATTTTTCCTGAACGGCCCTCTGAATACCAGAAAAGGGGGTCCCTAGTTCGATTCCTCGTGGTGACAAATTTTTGCATTTCGAGTTGACGTTCCAAAATTCGCGCAAAATGGAGTTAGCATGAATAATTAGTACCATATTCATGATTAGGACCGTCAGTAACCCTTACAAATAGACTTTGATTAAAAAACTGGTGAAAAAGGTGTGACACCACAGTGGGGCTGCTTGGTGTCACACCTCTTACACCAATTTTTAGTCAAAGTCTTTTTGTAAGGGTTACTGACGGTCCTAATCATGAATACTGGAATCAAATATGGATGCTCTTTCAACCATTATACAGCCCTTAGTACGCTTCTAACTTTTCTAAGATGCGCATTGACTTTGATTCACTTTTTTTCTTCACACCTGACTGGAGATCTTCCTACCTTTTGTTTTAGACCATAATTTACCCACATTTGACTGCAGTTTGTTTGATTAATGTGATCAAGGAATTGTTGTAGCGCACCTAAGCGTGCACCAAATAAATAAATAAATGAATATGGTACTAATTATTCATGCTAACTCCATTTTGCGCGAATTTTGGAACGTCAACTCGAAATGCAAAAATTTGTCACCACGAGGAATCGAACTAGGGACCCCTTTTCTGGTATTCAGAGGGCCGTTCAGGAAAAATGAACCATGGTTCTGTGGTTCCCGCATGTGCCCCTATATCATGCAAAAGACCGTTTTCAAAAAGCTTGGCACGCCCTGAAAGACCTTCCTGATAAGTGTGAACTCAATGAGTTATTCCACTGTTCATTAGGACAACCTCCTCAATTGTTCCTCGAATTTAACAAGTTTCTCTTCCATCATCCTGGCTCCTTTTACTGCCGGTTTCAGGTTTCGCTACCTTCCTTCATAGTGTTTCGATAACGCTCAAGACATGTGACTGAATTGGTCACCGCGTTCAATAGCATGCTGGCGAAACCACTCCTTCACAGTGGAGGTGCGACACTTTTGGTCGCTCCATTGCTAGAAGACAGACATAGCGTACATTTGTCATACGTATGAATGTGGAGCTCATTTCAGAACAAGCTAGCTACGTCATTTTTACCACTTCTTGAATCCTATGCGGCGGAGACAGCTTCTTCTACGGCCTACCATAATGGAGCCTTCGCCTAGTTACAATGTGACAGCCGATACTTTGGATGGAAACGTTTCCCGTCAGGACCCAACACATTTCTACCGCCGCCGCCATAAATCATCATGAACTTACTCTCGTCACTACAGGTGACGTAAGATCCCTATGGATACCTCCAGTGCAGATGTACTAAATCCAACCACCACTTCACGGTCAAACAAATTCACAGGTTTCCTGAGCGATGAAGGCAGATGGACACAGTAAGGTTTTAGAAGCTGTTGTGTATCCACACGCATAGCAACTGCGCGCTAATGTCTTCGTCTTCTAGCAATGGAGCGACCAAAAGCATCCACTGTAAACGAGTGGCTTCGCCAGCATGGCGTGCTGCTAACCGAAGGGACTGCTTCAGTCGTATGTCCTGGGCTATGGAAGAAGGTGGGGAAACCTTCAGCAGGAAAAAGAGCCTGTAATATGGAATAGAAACCAAAATTTATGGAAAGTTGAGGAGGTTGTCCCTATAGACAGTACATTGACTGATTCCACATTTCGACTTTGTCGAAGTTCCAACAACCGCAGAATCTTATTGGGAAAGTATTGAGTCTGCTCAATGTTTTCTATTGCGTGTTCTATTGTTTTGTTGAATGCTTTTCACAATAAATTGAAATTTACCTGGAATTCGGTCACACTCGAGAATTTCTGGTGAATTGATTTTTTTCTTTCTAAATTTCTTCTTCCATTCAACTCAAATACACTTGCTTAGTGAAGAAGGCTCGCTTCTAGAACACATCAAAAAGTGAACTGATTTGACCCAGTAAAAAAGAAGTTACATTCGAAAAAGTGTTCCATCGAAGACTTTGAGAGATGCTGTAGGTCTACCTTGACTATCGTGTGATGCGCCTTTAAGAAAGACAGTGTTGTAAACATTAGAAGTCTATGGAAAAATGTATTTTTTTCACTGGAGCATCACAAAAAAGAGCAAAATTTCTAGTAGACACAACTACTGGACTGTTCGACTTTTAGGTAAGTTGCGGACCAATAAACCCTTTGAGGCAAATGAGATCGCTGATCTTCGACAGTGACATTTTTGATTTCTCTATCTTTCTTACATGTTTAGATGCGATAGATCTAGGCTCAGAGGGGGAGGTGTACTGCTCCTGGTGAAACATTTCTTGTTACCAGCTCTTGTCTTCCAAGAATCTGTTCCTACGAAATTATCTCGTGCGATATCAAACTACTCAACGGCACAAATCGTCTCATTTTGGTCTACAAAACCGCTAAGTGCATGCGAACAACAGCCCAGCTTAGTTAAGCGCATTAAGTGGCATATCTCTGCGAATGCTATCTGCGTTTTGATGGGTATTTCCAAGTATGCCTGACTATAGATTGGGAATAAACACGCCGTTCCTGGCCTCTCCCCGTGCTACGCCTTTCGTTGACATGGTTGTCAACCATAATTATACCCAGGTGGTCAAGACCAGTACTAGGAGAGGGCATATCCTCGATCTTCTGTTTTGCAATGGCCCTAATGTCGTAAATAATGTTCACACAACTGCTCCTCTAGGTAACAGTGATCACGCTTGCATATGCTTCAGTCTCCTCAGCCCATTTGAGCGCGGCGCATTTATCCTGAAGTTAAATTACAATAAAGCTAGATACGATCTCATTAATGAGTACCTAAGTAGCATAGACTGGATTGGTTCCTTCCATTGTTGCTCTGATGTGCTGCAAATGTACATATGAGATGTTTTGTTTATATTGCGCCGTACAATATCGTCTTTTGTTCCCTTACAGAAAGCTCCACTCTCTATTCCTAATTTGCCAAGTCACCTAGCCACTGCGCATTTTGCGAAAATAGAAGCGTATAAAGAAGCTGTGCTAACAAATAGCGAGGAGATTGGCAACGTTATAAGAAGATTCTCTGATAAATTCGAGAGAAAAAATTATATAAATATAACATTTCGGTAGAGAAGAAAGTAATTGAATCAAATAGCAGAGCTGCATTCTACAAGTTTTCAAACTTCCGAATCAAACGAAAAGAGGGGGTTAGCGCTTTGGTAAAGCCCGATGGCTCATTGGCAGTTTCGGATTCTGAAAAAGTTGAAGTATTGGCTGATGTTTTTGAAAAGTCTATACCAAAGATGGAGATCGTACCAATAGTCCTGTTTTGGACAGTGCGCTCTTTCCTCAAATGAGTGACTCCGTTTGGTTCTATCGTCATCAAATTCTAGAACTAATAGCAAAGTGGAAAAGCTGTTCATCTGTGACCCCAGACGAAATCCCCTTCGTGTTTTTGAAAAGGGTGGCCAGTATTATTTCAACACCTCTTGAGTTTCTCTTTAACTTGATGTTTCTGCACTCAGCTGTACCCAGTAGCCGGCGTTATGCCTACGTTATTCCAATACCAAAGAAACTTCCCCATTATGACCCCCAAAACTATTGACCTATTAGCATCACCTCAATATTTTGCAGATGGTTTGAAAAAGTCCTCAAAAAAAGCTATTGTTTCTCATTTAGAATCGTGTGGGGTTCTGTCTGACCATCAGCATGGATTCAGGAAAAATAAATCAACCATAACAGCAACACTGGAGTCCCTTAATGATTGGACCACAGAACTTGATATGAAGCGTAATTTGGATGTCATCTACTTTGACTTCGAGAAAGCTTTTGACAAAGTCGTCCATTCCATTTTGCTAAACAAACTAGCGCGAGTCGGCATTCATTACAGAATCATCAAGTGGATTGAGGAGTTTCTTAAGCAGCGCACATTCCAAGTTATGATAAATGGGTCTCTATCTAAGGTTAGGAATGCTCCTAGCGGAGTTCCACAAGGAAGCCTTCTCTCGCCTATTCTAATATTTAACATTTTTACTTTTGATCTGCCTTCTTCGGTAGATGGTCTCGAGGTGAAAGTCGTAATGTTTGCTGATGATTTGAAACTCTACGGGAGTGTGGATAGTCATTCCACCAACCTTCAGAAGGCAATAGACGCTGTCGTCAACTGGTCTGACGCTCATGTACTTCCACTGTCTATTCATAAAACGAAAGTGCTTCACCTTGGTGGAACTGATCCAAACGTCCACTACTATATTAACGATCGTGCCCTTGGTACCACCAATGTACGTAAAAGGTTTAGGGCATTCATTTATCGATTCAACAAGCTTGGTTTAGAGAGCCATGTTGAAGAGACGATTCTTGCCAAAGCTGACCGTAGAGTTTTCCTATTATTTAGGTCTTTAAAAACTAAGGATCCCATATCTAAAAACTAAGGATCCCATATCGCTTGTTAGAGCATACAAAATCTATGTACGTTCTGTTTTGGAATACGGCACTTGCATTTATTTCCCTTATAGCAAAGCCCTTCTCAGCAAATTAGAAAAGATCCAGAATAACTTTTCCAGAAAATTATTTATTAGAACACTAGGATTTACGTACAGGAGCATCCCTCGTGGGGTTATAAGGAACAAGATGCTCGGTTTAGACCCTCTGCAAATGAGGCTCAGGAGAAATGACATACTCATGGTGTATAACATACTCAACCATCGCGTTGATCTTGACAGTCGCAACTTTTATAGTATGGTCCAATCCAATACAAGGGGAGAGAGGTTCAAGCTTACTTTTCGGCGGCCGCGTTCGTCGGTTGGGCGCAGGTTTTTCACGTTTCGTGCAGGTGTGGAGTATTCGAAAATGAGCAAACTTTTCCCAATATCAACATCCTTTTCTACATTCAAAAGCAAGGTATCTCATTATCTGCGTTCCGTTCATTAATATATTGCCATGCTTCTGTATTCGGTTTTTCCGTCTCTCTTTTTTTCTGATCGTTGTGTTTTATTACTTATTGTTGTAAACATGCAAGTAGCATGTAATAAATTGAATTGATACTTTGGATGGAAACGTTTTCCGTCAGGACCCAACACATTTCTACCGCCGCCGCCATAAATCATCATGAACTTACTCTCGTCACTACAGGTGACGTAAGATCCCTATGGATACCTCCAGTGCAGATGTACTAAATCCAACCACCACTTCACGGTCAAACAAATTCACAGGTTTCCTGAGCGATGAAGGCAGATGGACACAGTAAGGTTTTAGAAGCTGTTGTGTATCCACACGTATGGCAACTGCGCGCTAATGTCTTCGTCTTCTAGCAATGGAGCGACCAAAAGCATCGCACCTCCACTGTGAAGGAGTGGTTTCGCCAGCATGGCGTGCTGCTAACGAAGGGACTGCTTCAGTCGTATGTCCTGGGCTATGGAAGAAGGTGGGGAAACCTTCAGCAGGAAAAAGAGCCTGTAATATGGAATAGAAACCAAAATTTATGGAAAGTTGAGGAGGTTGTCCCTATAGACAGTACATTGACTGATTCCACATTTCGACTTTGTCGAAGTTCCAACAACCGCAGAATGTTATTGGGAAAGTATTGAGTCTGCTCAATGTTTTCTATTGCGCGGTCGATTGTTTTGTTGAATGCTTTTCACAATAAATTGAAATTTACTTGGAATTCGGTCATACTCGAGAATTTCTAGTGAATGATTTTTTTCTTTCTAAATTTCTTCTCCCATTCAACTCAAATACACTTGCTTAGTGAAGAAGGCTCGCTTCTAGAACATATCAAAAAGTGAACTGATTTGACCCAGTAGAAAAGAAGTTACATTCGAAAAAGTGTTCCATCGAAGACTTTGAGAGATGCTGTAGGTCTACCTTGACTATCGTGTGATGCGCCTTTAAGAAAGACAGTGTTGTAAACATTAGAAGTCTATGGAAAAATGTATTTTTTTCACTGGAGCATCACAAAAAAGAGCAAAATTTCTAGTAGACACAACTGCATAGCACTTCCACTGTGAAAGAGTGGTTTCACCAGGATAACGTGCTATTAACGAGGGGACCGATTCAGACTTATGTCCTAAAACGTTATTCAAAAGAGGAGATCTACGTGGTTACATAAAAAATTTTCGTGACTGTGGCGCTGTAATATCCCGGCCGACGTCATCTGTATCCGTTACATGTTGTAAGCATCCTTCACTTTCCGTTGTGTTCCACATTTCGTTATCATATATTCAGAAGTTAACTAAAAGGGTAGAAGGATGTTGATGAAGTGGAAATGAACAGAATGAAATCTGTTACGTTCTTCGCAAACACCTCAAGAAGTTTTTAAGCCTCTCACTTGAAACCAACAGTACTTCGGCCAGGAATCCCGCCCGTGTGGCAAAAAGGACGGAATTCCTCGTAGTTTTCGTGTAAAGCGGTCCAGTATTGGAATCGCTGCACAATGATACACAACTGACCTCAGCTTCAGTTGGACAGTCTAACGGGCCGATGTTTACAATAAACGGACAATGGAACCTATAAGACAGGGAGCTTTATCTGTTCTTGCACGGCACAGTATTAACTATTTCGACTGAGCAGAGCAACGCTTTTTACGGAAGAAGGAAAATCCATGTTAGTAGTAGCCGAGCTGATGGCCCCACTGCATTGTCGACGTGGCTAGGATTCCTCAGCGCACGCTTGACCCTGTGCTCAACCGTAGGATGGCAGATGCACTCATCCACCGTATTTAGGGCAACGGTGACTGGTTCTAACAATAGCATAGTGTGACCAGTTCTGAAATCCTCTTCTGGTGATGGTTTCGCGCCGGTGCAGGTCATTGTAATGTCAGGACAGAGTTCAAAAGTTACTATGCGACGCATTTATTAAGAAACCGACGTCATGGTGTTCACCGTTGACACTGCACAGCAAAAGAGCATTCGGCCGATGTCAGACATGCGAATCGCGCGTTTCCCAAAGTCTGACATCGGCCTTCCCCAGTCTTTCTGTACAGCACGCACTAGGATTTCCACCCTGTCTGCTGGAAGCGGCAGTATGGGCTAACGTGGTTCGATGGACGGGCAGTGCGAGGGCGCAGGGAAGACAAGGGATTCCATCGGCGACACCGGACGGCAGCTGCTAGGACGATACTCGGTTTTCTACTCGTTTCACTTTTCGTTGTTCTCTTAGCCATTGTGTCGCTTTGCGTCTTATTAGTGCTTGTTGCTTATGAAGTATATAATTGAAATCGCCTTCTGTTGCCGTGTATGGACGCATCCGAGACCTATTTGATAGCTCAAAATGGAGCCGAATGCTAGGAGGACATCCGATTTTTTCTGCTCTAAAATTTCGATGTTTCCTTTTCGAGAAATGTTTCCTGTTTCCTGGCAACTGTCCACAACCACACATTTTCCGAAGACGACATAATCGTCTCGTTTGAAAGAAAGCCGTTTTGTCATTTCCGAGTAACTAATAATACGTAAAATGACATGAAAGCCCTATATAGCGACCTCAGATGCGGCAGCTTATACACGCCCATTTCCGACCGTAAGACGTAACGTCACTTGCACGTAGCCTCTCCTGACAGATTTCACATTCTCATCCTTCGCTTTTCCAATAAAACCTCGGTTTTTCTAGCGGGGTTAGGGGCTAGAATTCCATCGCGTTCTCGTACCTACGAGAAGGATGAGAACGCTCATCTCACGTGATCGACTCATTGAAAGTACAATGGGTACTTCACATTTTCTTATCCTTAGTATTAAAGAGCCTCAAGGAGGGCCCTCGGACTAACCATGAGAATAAGATGGCAAGGGCTGCTTCTGCGAACTGGTTGTTTACCGCTCCTTCAAATTTTTATCTTTTTGAGCTGTTCGAAGTAGAGCAAAATCACCAAAGATGAGTTCAGGGTCATGAAGTTCGTTGCGACTTGTGGCGCGCTTCTTGCGATGGCTCTTCATCTCGTACAGGTAAACCAATTAAAGCACTTTAAAGCAGTTTCCCCACGGGAAAGTATGTTAATAGCCTCACTTTCTTGATATGAGAATGGCAAAATAGGCTATTACATTAAAATAGATTGCTTCTATTTCAGAATTTTGCTGAGTTTTAGGTAGGCTTTCTCAATCAAAAACTTATAAACCTCCTGCTCTTCTCAGCAGCACGTGTTCTTTGGTACCAACGGATAAGTACTGAATTGAATTTCAGTCGAAATCTGGTAGAAGGACAGCTTTCAACTGTACTGAGACAGCACAACGACAATAGAATAGGCCAAATACTGATTTGCATAACAAGGTAACAAGGTTTAGGAGCTCAAAAGATATCTAAATCACAGCACACCTCTTCCAGTTGAGGGATAGTTCTCTGCAAATGTCAATAAACTAATTCGTAAACGAATGCATTAACAAAACTTGAGTTTGCACCCAGCTTCCGAGAATTTTTGTGAGCTAGTATTCAAAGACCGAAGCCAAGTCACGGGCCTCTTTCACTGAGGTCTCCCACTGGAAGATCTTTAGCCGGTTAGTGGCTATTCTACGTTGCGTGACCCCAGGTGGCGGATAGATGTCGCAGACCAAATTCATGATCAGTTTTCGCTTGTGTTCACTGGAACATGGCGTATTTTAGTAAGAATTCTCACTCTATGGTTCGCCATTCAATCGTCTGTAGTGCGTAGTCGCTGTAGTATATAGTCGAAATTCTGTCCCCCTGTGCCACTTACAAGGGAGATCGCTTAGGGCAAGGCGGTTTCCTTCAAAACGGTTTTTTGCATGTTATAGGATTTCATGCGTAGACTACAGAACCAAGGTCCATTTTCGCTGAACGGCCCGAGAAGGCCAAAAAGTGGTGAGGAAATGGTCCAAGGATCAATCCTCCCTGATGACAAAATTTTTGCATTTTAGTTGGAGCTTCCAAATTTTCTCAAAATAGCACCAGCGCAAAAACTAGGTATCATGTTTATTATCAGAATTGCGAGTAATATTGAACTCAGATTTTCAACTGGAATATGGCGGGAAAAAGTTGCAACACCAGAAGGGTGCCAAATGGTGCCGAAGTGGCGTAATGCTGAGGCCGTCTGGAAAAAGGATGTCATACTCGTGATCAGAGCATTGGATATTCCTGAAAGTAGAAGTTTTAGAAAAAATTGAGATTTCGAGCCAGTTCCGAAAAATTGGCCATCCACAGGTCGGTCGTAGTCCATGGGGTACTCCAGCCAGCGATTGAAAAATGAGTTTTCTCGTAATCCTCCGAGTAAGCAAACCAGCCCTTTTGGCGTTTCTGCTGGGGCCGTATGCTGAATGTTGGGGAGGGGATGGGGTCCCCGACGGTCGACGGACTACTTCAACTCGGTCCTTAAAACCGCCTCAATTTGATGCTTACCTCAGGACTAAGCCTTAAAGAGAGGACGGACCTGCGAGAGAGCGCAGGTCCGCCCTCTCCAAGGCTTAGTCCTGGGTAAGCAAACCAGCCCTTTGGCGGAGCTGCTGGACCTAGCTGCACCACTTCGTCATCACTCTCCTACCGTACCGACCGAGTTGAAGTAGTCCGTCGACCTCGGGGACCCCATCCCCTCCCCAACATTCAGCATACGGCCCCAGCAGAAACGCCAAAAGGGCTGGTTTGCTT
This sequence comes from Ostertagia ostertagi, assembly GCA_036418205.1. Classification (NCBI taxonomy): domain Eukaryota; kingdom Metazoa; phylum Nematoda; class Chromadorea; order Rhabditida; family Trichostrongylidae; genus Ostertagia; species Ostertagia ostertagi. The sequence continues at coordinate 35,233 of MU868859.1, read as the reverse complement.
ACCCTAATCCTCCAATAATAAGAAATTCCACTACAGAATAGATAGTGGCAGGCAGCCAAGCTGGTGATGGGAAACAGCACCCGCATGAGTTGAATTCGACAAATTCTTCCCTTCATCAATACTTGGTAATTGGGTCCTCGGCTCTTCCACTCGTAGGACCTCATCTCATACCTGGAGCGATTTCAAGGACAGGGACGTCGTGGTAGACGCTCTCTATGAAACCGAGCTTTGGATTCCGTGAATCATCAGGGTGTTCCGCTTGATGCGCGCGTCTTCAAGTCGCTCGCTGGCGTGCATGACGACGTCCGCCCATGGTCACCTCTTTTTCGAAGTTAGGTCAAAACCTCGATTTTCGTCGAAATTTTGCCTATAGGGGTAAATCGGGGTGCTGATCACGAATATGGCGTTCTTTTTGGCGTCGGCGCCATTTGGCGCCAGTTTGGCGCTACTCATCCATTCTGCCAGTTTTGATAGTAAACCCATTTGCAGGGTCTGCTGGTGGTCCTGATTGTGAATATAGCGTTAAATTTGACGCTGAAGCAATTTGGCGCTCATTTGGAGGTGACAATCGAAAATGCAAAATCTTCGAGACAGTGGATTCGACCCACAAAGACCCTTCCGTAAACCCATCACGCCACCGACTCGACCACCAGACCACCGCGAATGAACGGATGCCGACGATGCTTATGAAACCTCTTTACTTGTTCCAGCACTACACTGACAGTACTGCAATTTTTGGACGAATTTCACCTTGTTTCGATACCATCTTTATCAGCGTCGTTCGATATGCAGGTGATCTTCTGCACCAGTCCGAAACGCCACTCCAAAACGGTAACGAATTTTTTCGCCCCTTTCTGGCCTCCAGGCAGAGTCAACCCTGCGTTGCGCAGTTCGCAACGGCACGTTGAGAGATCCTCAACGCACGCTGTATGGGCGGAGACGCAGACGGCTCGAGCATGCGAGTGTGAATGTTCGCGCGTAGTCCACGTGAGAGCCTACAAGAAAAACGTTTTGAAAAAGGCCGTCTTGCCCTGAACGACCTCCCTTGTTAGTCATACCTTGGTACCTTCAAAATTTGTGATTGGTACTTGAGGTTACGATTCCCTCCCCTTCCGTTGACCAAATACGAGCCCCTCGTTGTTCTTTGCACAACGGATAGTTGACGCGAGGGCCTCCACGCTGCAGCCTACTTCCTATCGAGGAACTACAGCTACCCTCTTTTTTTTGAACCAGAAAGCGTTTTCGTCCCCACAGGGCGCAACGATGCGAGCTTGGCGACACTCAGTGTTCTGTAGGAGCCACGACGAAAGTGCTACAGCTGTTCTTTCTCAAATCAAAAAATTACCAATTTGACTAGCGAACGCTACTGCGCGAATTCCATGATCGCACGACAGGAATAAATGAAATGGGCCAACTTAAGGCATCACATCCAGCGGTAAATCTAACCATACATTTCAATTCTCTGTCCCTTCTGAGTCATCAAGCTGACCAAGCCCCTGCAGTAGGGTGCTTCATATTAAGCTGATTACTGTTCACGACAAAAATTTTTTTAATGTGCTGAATACAACCGAGTGAAGCCCCCATGTTTGTCATGTATCTCCACTATCTCACTTACAAGCTAAAACAACTTGGCAAGCGTAGAAGTTCGTCGCGCTCGGCGTTAGAATGAACACTTCTCTCCTAATACTGTTTACAGGCTTACCCGTGGTCATCAACTCCTGTCGCTGTACCATCACGGAAGCGAATTCAGAGGTGGACTTAGTGATGGACGTCCCCCTTCCGCCCTTACCAATTACATCACCTTCTACCATCGCCAACGGTGTCCACACCACATCCCTATAGTGCAAGCACTGTGTCGTCGCCATGTGGACTTGTTTCTAAAAAAGTCGTACTCTAACGAGGAGGGTCTTTCAGGACATGGAGCGTTTTTTTCAAAATGGTTCCCTAGTTTTTGTAGATTCTCATGTGAGGAATACAGAACCATGGTCCATTTTTCCTGAACGCCCCTAGGAGTCTCAAAACAGGGGAAGAAATGGTCCAAAGTTCGATCCTCCGTGACAAATTTTTGCAATTTATGTTGGCGCCTCCAAATTGCCGCAAAACACGACAATTACATCTATTCTTTATTGAAGACGTGAGCAATGGCCACGTGAGAAAATTCAACAAAATATGGGACCATTTGGCCGCAATCTGGGGCGCCAAACTATATTGCAAAAATTAGTCATCACCGGGGATCGAACTCTGGACCATTTCTTCACCACTGTTTTGACATTCCTGGAGGCGTTCAGGAAAAATGGATCATGGTTCTGTGTTCCTCGCATGAGCCCTACAACATGCAGAAAACCATTTCAAAAAGCGCTCCATGTCCTGAAAGACCTTCCTTGTAAAGGTTAAGGGAAAAATTTCAGTTTAAAAATCACTGTTATTTATCGCTCAGCCAGAAAAGCAAAAATCGTAAAGAAATACGGGAAGGCTTTTTCGGCAACCTAACAGTGGAATGTTCAGAAGAGGTCATGAGTAAGTAGAGGGTACATCATTGATTGATTTCTCCTGAGGGAAAAGTTAGAGCTAGTTGGTTTGGTCAATTTTTGTCGACTGACCTCCCATTTCGCAGGCTTAAGATTCGAAAAATCGAACAACCTGATAGAATCAATTGTCGCCCCTGATTACAAATGTGGAATTGGTTTCGTGGACTAGAATGATTTTGTTCTTGAGGTCAGAGCCGAAACTATTTTTGTCAAAATTTGATTAGAAAGGGCGTTGTCATGCGTTGTATCCTCTACACAGTTTCAACGCAAATATTTGCTCATAAGCAAAAAAATCCGCTTCTTCCCGTTTTGTTTGAGCTATTATTTGAGTGGGAGTTCAATTCACAAAGCCATTCAGTTCCACTTATCCGATTTTCTTACAGATGGCTCCAGATCTGGGTTGTATGTTCTACATATATTCAGAAAGTTCTGGAAATGTCACCAGAATGCCTGGCAAGTTTAACAACACCAGCCTTGACGGCTGCATGTGGCAATGCTACTTCAATCCAGACTGTGTGCTGCTTCACTACCGAGACGACATTGTGAATATTTTTTTTGTTTTTGTTTTTCCAGCTCCTCAACCCCTTGAGCGTCCTTTATATCACTGTTGAGGGGGGAAACTGTCATCAGCTAGCATCGCCACTGCTTTGGCCGAGCTGGCTCTGTGACAATCAATTTGATAATTTTCTGACCAAAGCATATACGAAACAACATTTTACTTCTCCTCTATAAAAACTTCCAGGATGGAGGTTTGTCTGTGAGTTCAAGTTGAATTATGTCAGTCAGGCGGTTGCAAAAATGTGGAACTGAAAGAACTGACTGTTCATCAGGGAGCCTCCAATTTTAGGCTTTTCTGCGGTGTAGGGTTTGAGTAGCATCAGAAAAAAAAAAGTAGACGCGTTTCGTTCCAAATTATCTCTAAAAGCGTGGGCCATAATAAAGTTTTGTTGATACGACAAAGAGGGTTTGGCCTGGGGGTCTTGTCCCCCGACCAGGCCCTGCCGCGGCGGTGAAGAGGAGGCGCAGTTTACGCAGGCCAAAAGGACGAGTCGCAGCGCACAGCGGTAGCGGTTAAGCGTCAGGTTAAACAGCGTGCACCATTTCTTTGTCTCATATCGCACAGCACGCGCTGCGACTCGTCCTTTGCCGCGTCTGCGTCTCTTCCTTCGCCGCGGCGATGGCCCCTTGGGGGCACAAGTTAAACTGCCGGTCGCACTGCCAGATAACCTATAGTCCCTCAGATTTTATTTATTTATCATGCGTTAGTGAACGCGCTAGACCATGACATACTAATTAGGAGCAAGTATGGCCGAGTAAGATAATTTCAACAAATTGTAAAATAACAACAAAAACAAAAAAGGGCACGTGAAAAAAAAAGAGAACTAATAATGACTAAACGACGACCAGAAATGATAAGGTTTTGCGGAAGAGGAAGGATGAGATAGCGTGAAATGGAATGCCACTAAGAACGCAATTTGCCTGTCAAGTGGATTGGTGAATGCTTCTGAATGATGTAATGAGTAGAAGATGGGTGGGAAACTTTCGCTACTCTGTAGTCGAATGGCGGGGTACTTTCTGTTGAACTCGAGAGCACACGACGCGAGTCATGCCGCAATCGCCACGCACAAAAGGGCTCTATACCCAGAAGCTACCTATAGCACGAGCCTGCATCAGTCGGCAATGATGCCCGCTCGCCACATGCGGGGTCATAGGTACTTGCCGCAACTTCGAAACACGGGTATACCGACCACCCTCGTGGAAACGGCAAGCAAGGCAAGAGTACGGGTAAGCCACTAGTAGACGTGCGAAGGGATTGGCCGCATACTCAGTATCGAGTGCCAGTGACAGGCAGAACGCTAGAGCGAGTAATCAGCACGAGAAATATCCGGCAGTTCTGTGAAGCAAGGCGGCGCACCGCTTGACAGACAAACTGGGTCAGCAAGATGACAACAATACATCAAGACACATCCATAATTCCAAGCACTTCCACGGAGATTGATCTTTTCAATTTTAAAGCAACAGTCCAGGCAGGGTTTCAACTACTTGGTCATTAGGCGGTCAAAACATGCCCCAGCCCAACTAAAGTTTATAGGAAATGTCTTTAATTTCAAAACCTACCTCTAAAATGCGCTGGAAGGGGTCGAAGTCCTCTTGGAGGGGGCGGATCACATGCCAAAATAAATTATTGGGTGGGCAAGCTTGGAACGATCGTCCAACATAAAGCGCTGTGCAGAGTCCGCGCTTGACTAGCGATCGTTGCGGGACCGCCGCGCTGTATGAGGTCGATTCCATAAGAACGCAATTGAAGCGCTTCAATTTCGATTGCTGGCAAAGTAGTTATGTATTTGCAAGCATGCAGCTATTTGCCAGCAGTTGCAATTGGAGCGCATGTACTACGGGCAGGTTCGGACAACTCGTCCAACACACGTCTCCCTAAACGGCAGGGCATGTCCCTGTCTAAGCCCCAGTTGGGCGTTTTCTTCACTTTTTCTCTTTACGTTCGACCACTTTTCACCTACAACTTCCATATAGGTGCTTTTGGCCCGCAAATTCGTTCCTGGACTGTTGCTTTAAATAGCTTCCGAGTTGTTCAGGGCCAAGAAATGTGAGGGGGGAGAACTGCCAGCCATTAATGGTTGTTGCCCGAACAACGAAAGACAAATATCGCGGAAGCTCACGTTGCGATGCACTGTGCCCCCATCCTTATAATTGAATGCGCGCGAAGAGATCACTCAACGTCCATGCGTTGGCCGAAAGATCCAATATCGAGATGGCTTGACGCGTAGTTCACACTTGAGAATCTTAAAAGCCAAGATCAAGTCAGACTGGACGCGTCTATAAAACAAGCTTTTAGATTCAGCTTCTGGAGTCTAGATTGGTATGACGGCAGTGCTTGTGGATAGTTATTATTTGGGAAAGCTCTATAAAACAGAATTCTTGTGAAAACTTTCTGAACGTTCTCGATTTTCAGAATATCCTTGACCAAAGAGGGGCTCCACACCGAGCTGCAATACTCAACTACTGGGAGAACATAAGTTTATAGAGCTTTATCCACAAAGCAACGTCCGAGCTATGGATGTTTCGGAACAAAAGGTGCATTACCTTGAGAGCTTTAGCTGAGACAGCGTCTATATGGAGCGACCAACCATCTTCAGATCTCTAGAAAGATTAACACCTAAATCATTAACATTTGCATGTCGCTGAATAGGTGTGTTATCCGGGAAGTGAACCTCTACGGAAGAGGGTCCTATTGAAAATAAATGCGTCTTTGTGGGATTGATTTTCAAGCCCCAACGATTGCACCACTGAAGCATGTTGTTGACAGAACAGTTCAGAAGTCTTTGAGCGTCATCACGCTCACTATCTTCATATGCAATCGAGACTTTGATGTCATCAGCATATGCTGCAACATCAATTCTGGTGTCATGTTTTACGAATTTCAACAGATCACTTGTATAAATAAGGAACAAGAGAGGGGAGAGGGTTCCGCCTTGGGGGAGGGACTCCAGATGGGAATTCTCTCAAAGTAGAAATGTAATCAGAAAACGTAATAACTTCGTATAGCATACAGGACCAGGTTGCAGGTAGACGAGCTAAACCATTTCAAGGCATCCCCTCGAACGCCAACGCATTCAAGCTTCATCAAAAGGTTACTTCTGCACACAGTGTCGAAAGCTTTAGTCAGATCGAAATAGACGACATCAACTTTTTTACCGAGATTGAGGGCCTCTATCCACTTATGCGTGCAATCTATCAGCTGGGTGCATGTAGAGGTACCTGGAAGAAAACCAAACTGTTCGGGGGGAATGCAGTCCAATTTGATTACCCACTCCAGCAAGTCTCTGTTTACGATTTTTTCCATCACTTTGAGAGGGGTTGGGAGAATACTTATCGGTCGAAAACTTGGATATAGAATTTGAATCGCACTTCTTTGGAATTGGCGTTACCATTGCATGCTTCCAAATCGAAGGGACCTGGCCTAGAATCAGAGAAATATTGAATATGTGAGCAAGGGGGCTGGCCGGGGGGGGCCGAGCAAGTTCTTAAGCATTGTTTTACGGGAGAAGAATTGCGGTTCCCATCAGATGTTATTCGAGAAAGTTGAGTAGGGTTGAAGAGATAGACAGTGTCATAGAGGAACCATGTTCTGTAGTGGGTGATTCAGCAGGTCAATCGAGTATAAAACATTTGTCAGTTAATTGAAGATAGTACAGTCAACCTGTTTTCAAAATGCGGAGGCGCATAAAAATCTCTCGAAGTAGTCAGCCAAAGCTTCACCCTTCTCTTTATTTGTTGAGTATTTCTCTCCGCAAGCTCCTTCAAGAACATGCTTCACTGGTGCATGATTGAGGAATTTATTTATGTGAGCAGCAAGATGTTTCACATTACCCAAATCTGCCAACTTTTTTTCTCTGTATGCTAAGAATCGCTTTATCGCTTCAAATGATAATCCAATTTCATGCTGACTTCCTGATAGACAGTAGACTTAGTGGGATTATTTATTTGGAAAAATAACCTTTCACGTTGTTGAATCAAATTTACTATATGGATAGGGTACCTCGATGTGCGCCTTATATTTTCTTTCCATGGAACGAAGCGTTCAAAAAGAGAATAGATAATATTACAAAAACGTTCATAAATGTCGTCAATATTTATGTAATTGTCGAAGGTTATCATCCAATCTATGTGGGAGAGGCAATGAGCGATTGCTTTTTTGTCCGCATGCCGGAAATCCCTAAAGAGAGCTGGCGATTCCTCTCTAGTGATTTCGGGCATGGCAAAGCCAACTATGGTGTGATCCGAGGAGGAGAGGGGAGGCATGGCGTAAACACGGGAGAAATTGCCTTGTGCAGAAAGCACGACATCTAATATCTTGTTTTCGCGAGTAGGGAAATCGACGAATTGCCAGAGATATAAAGAATCAAAAATCGATAAGAATTTGGATGCCGATGGGGGTAACTCCTATCCGGTGGGACCAATCGATATGGAGATTCAAGTCCCCTAAGAGGGTTGTGGACACGGGTGCGGCTGAGGCCAGGTCAGAGATAATCGATAACAAAAGATCATCCTGGCTGCTAGTTGAGTTGGGAGGACGATATAACAAGTAGGAAACGATGCTTATTGCCAGACGGTAGAAAGATGTCAAAACAAATAATCACACAGACCTTATGTAAAAGGAGACTTTCTCCAAATACAAGTAAGTCCTGGTGAGTGAACACACCCTCCCCCCTCGTTCTCGACAGATCGAATCAAAATATACAATAGGACTACTGATAGGAAGCAGAAAATCACATGAACAACATCTCAGAAATCCGAAACATTAACAATTTAACCACGACATTCAGTAGAACCGAAACACAGATAAATGTTATATATCCTGAGAGTGTGGTTCAATAAATTAATCTTGCATACATGAGGGATTTTATTGGCGACGTCTTCATAGCGTTTTAGTAGTCGTAGCGCAGGATAGGGGACAACAGAGTTAGTTGACGGGGGGGTGGGTAGCATAGGAAAAAATCGCCGACTAGATGGAGTGGAATGCTTCTGATAGCATAGCTATAAAATCAGAAATATACTAATTTTAGTGAGCACACCTCTGTAAACGACGTAAATACGCTCACCATTGCATTCATTTTGATTCCTTTCCCGTGCCTGCTTGCGCAAATCAGTCTCTTTTTCGCGCTCTTCTCTAGTCATTGATTTTCTGATAAAGATAAAGAGACACCTTTGTATTGTGGAACCATACGCAGAGTCCTTGCTTTCGACAGAACATCGATGAAGGTTCGGCGGGATGAAAATAAACACTTCACAAGTCTAGGTTTCCCCTCGACTTTTTTCCCCATTCTGTGAATCTCAACAGGACGGGTTTCTACGTCAAGGGTGTCAAGTATACCACGAATATATGATTCTGTGTGCTCCTGACGCAGAGAAGCCGAAAGGCTTTCCTCTGGTTCAGGAACACCATAAAGAATCACTGATCGCTGACGTTTGTCAGCTTCGACGATTTCATTAGACAGAAGTGGTAGCTTACCTAAGAACTGCTCTAACAAAGGTATGGCTTCTGGCGCTTTTTCAGCGAGAATATCGTGAACCCTGTCGAGTAGCTGAATACAGTCGTCAGGAATAAGCGGCGAATTAGAGGCTTTATTGGCCAGGGGTGACGCGACTTTCCTCTTTTTTGGGAGATTTTGGGTCGTCGGGGAGAGCATCGATCAAAACCGACCGCACGCAACGGCCGCAGACGGTAGTGCTGATAGGAGTCCTTAGAAGACCTCTCTCGTATTCCGCCAAAATATTAGGAATACCTGATTAAGCTTCGATTGAACTTCGGCCTTCACAACTTCGAAATCGTTAAAGAAACTTGTGGATTGAAACACACTGTAGCTATTAGGCTGATCGTGAGTCATAAGTAATTGCCGATTTGACGAGATCTTTTCAAAAGTTCACAACTTTCTTTGAACCACCTTGGTTAAGTGCCCTATTTACCACAGCTGTCTACAAGTGTCCTCTATCTATCCGCAAGTGAATGGATACCTCTCTCACAAAACTACGCAACCTTCGACGTCAAGAATCAGTGGATCTGTTTTGAGGTGGTCGCCATCATCGTAGTTTTTCTCGTTGGGAAACGAGCAAGCAAGCAAGCGGAGCAACTGGTGCTTGGTTGCTATACCTCAGTGGATTAGAAAGAGAGGAGGGAAAATCATGAGGCCAAGTTTCTGTATAGTATTCTGGCATTCTCTCGATACATGTGGGTTGCGAGCTGCCGCGCAGTGGAACAATTTCATTTACTGAAAGCCTCAACTTTGCGATATCCAAAGCAATTCATCCAGCTGTAAGCAGTAGGTGTCTGCGCCGCAGTGGTGGTATTGTTTGAAGTCTGTGATGAAGCAATCCTACAATCGGAGAGCGGAACCTACTCCGGTGAAGTTCACCTATTGGGGCTCGTTGTTGCTGCTGAGCTGCACGTTCCCACTGATGCCTCCGTAGGTTGCTTGGCCTAGACTGCGCACTCCTCAATCCCCGTGACCCTTGTCGAGCCGATCGAAACAACGGCTCATCACCTGTATCACCTGTCGTCCCGTTGATCGTCGAATTTGCTCGAGCGGGCGCCAGCAACGTCTCCATTCGTCCCTGTCGCGTGCTAGAGTGGTCCAGTGGATCCTCCTCGCTCGAGGGACACGAAGCCTTCATTCCTTTCGTTCAGAGCTTTCGTGAAGAAGTCTGACCATCGGGCCGGCGGTCGTCCAGGTGTTCGTTTGACGTCCCGAGGGATCCAGTCGGTAACCGCATAACGGCTCAATATTTCTGCTATTTTATAATATCTACATCGCTTTTAAGTTTTGCACATAAGTGCATATAGAAGCGTTGGTCAGGAGCCGTTTCGTGAGGTGGCTCCTTCCCGCCCCTCTCCTGTGGGTCTCCAAGAATCTATAAAACAAGGTCCCTGGCCAAGATTCCCAGATGCAATAACGTACAACATATATGAATACCAGATTGGTCCCCCGTCAACCGCCGGGACGTTGCTTCTCTGCGTAAGCTTCACGTCTTCCGCTGTGGTCCTTCCACTTGTGTATAATAGAATGAGACTGAGTGTGCTCGATCGGTGTTTATATAGCCGTTGTGGGTGTTATCAGAATCACAACATCACGTTAGAGTAATATACGTCAACACGGATATAGCCCTTCCTCTTGAAAGCGGTTGTTCTCCTTCCCTGCATCATCTCCCAACCCACCTCTTCTACTCCCTCCACCGCTTGTCCCTCCGGCTGCCACGGCACAATGTCCTCCCTCCCTTCTTCCTCTCCCCCTCCTTCCCTCCCTCTCCCTCTCTCCCCTTCCCATTTCCTGCCCCCTCCCCTCTACAGCCCCCTCCAGCTGCCATCGCAGCACCATGTAAAGGCTGAGTGTGCTCGGTCGGTGTTTACAGGGTGGTCCAAAATTATGAGGACCAAGACATTGTGTCGTTAAAAACGCATAGTAGCTTGATGGAACAAACCAACTTCTGGGAAGTATTTGTAACTCTTACCTCAAAGTAATTCCAGAATAGAATTGAGATCTGCCACTTGCCCCGTTAACACGAGCCTTCGGATGAAGGGGGATGGCGCGTGCGGTGGCACGCAACTGAGGCGTGTCCAAATGTTTCCAGGCCTTCTGCTCTGCCTTCTTCAGGGAATCAAACTTTTGTGTTGCATTTATTTGCGCTTGCATCCAGGGTGTGAAATACAGAAATCTAGAGCTATTAGGTGGAGGTTCCATTGTAACAATTCTTCGAAAGCAACGAACTCGAAAAATCGCTTTTTAGAGAATTTTTGCTTTATTCTTGGGTGCTCGGTCCTGTAAAAGTCCCAAGTAGACTACTCGAGTGGCTTTCTATCCACTACAGATGTGGAGTCTTTAGAGTGTCTGGCTGGGTTTTCACATCAATTTTTTCATTTTGGGTGTACGAAAGTCGACAAGGGGAGACCTAGTTTCTGCATCTGATAATTATCCTGGTGGTAACTGTAACTTTCGAGTCCCCGAATTTTCCATCTGTGGTGGTTCCAAACTTATTGAAGAGTTGAACTGTTGCTCATAAGAGCTTCCCTGATAGGTTAGACTGCCGCTAGATGTAACGTGCCAGAGCCCCTAGTGAGTTCAATTTGAGGACTGACGTAAAGTGAAGTAGTTATTTCACTAGTTTTGAGAACTTCATGAAATTTGGTTTCATTAGGAAGAAGACATTGTACCCTTTCACATAGTGCACAGAAAAGGAGATGAAAATGGAGCGATACGGAAAAAAGTGGATATGACTGCGCGCGCACGCGGTCCTCATAATTTTGGACCACCCTGTATATAGCCGCTATAGGTGTTGTCATAATCGTGACATCAATATCACGATACCTTCAATACCTTCTACAAGGCTTTATGTGAAGACATCCGCCATCATCAATACCTTCTACAAGGCTTTATGTGAAGACATCCGCACATCGGAGTTTTTATTTGCACAGGAGCTGTGCGTCATTCCACTGCTTACTAAACGTAGTAGTGATCTCATGCAAAAATCCTATTTCTGCTTCTCTTCTTGATGAATGGGGAGAACACGGAGCCTTATCAGCCCGGCTGTGGGAAAGAATGGCTGCGTTTCTTCCTCCGTTCGCCGGTTCGATCTTTTGAGAACATCTCTATCGAAATGGAGCACACGGCTTTGCCTGCACACCCTAGACACAGGGGGCGAGACCATTTTCGAAAGCGAGACCGTACAAATCCAAAAAAACGAGGACTGCTTTTCAGACTTAGGTTGACGTTTTCTCTTCTCCACACCGTCCTAAGCGAAACCCACACATCTACCTATCTCTTCAGCCAATCTGATCATAATGGCATCGCCAAGGAATGGGTCCGGGAGCAGTTTACAGAATTCTGCTGCCACGATGCCAGTACTTTGGTGGACCTGAGACGTACAAGAAGTACGCCTATTATTAGGGTAAACGTGGTATGCTCCTTGATCGGGTAGCAGGCACATTTGATACTTGGTTGGACCCTCTCTATAATTTTTCCCTTGTGCCAAACTTTACTCCGCGATTTGTCCTGCGAATGCGAAAACCAGTTTCGGAACATGCGCATAAATTCAAACTTTTCTTGAGGCCTACTCAATTACTGGTGTCTTTACGGAGGAGTCCTCCACGGAAAGAACCCTTCCTTCCCATCTGCTGGACTGCATCTGCAACGGAGGGAAGGACCGGAAGTGCTTTTGTGACGAATACATGGCCGGTGCAGATTCAAGTGTAGGTTCATGGAAGGTCCAACACGAAACCTGTTCATGTTACGCTTGCCAACAGATATGACAGTTTCATGGCGGGAATTCAAATTCCTTATAGCCTTCATGATTGTTTCGATTAATGTCGAAACCAATGCTTAATTTTCGTCGTTTGTGCTATCCTCATGAAGCAAGGGACCAAGGTACCCATTTCTGATAAGGATAGCGGCAAGGTTCTACCGTGAAAGATTCCTTCGGTGGTTAGATAAAGAACGTGTAGTTTTCAATATAATAATCGAGTTCTTTTAAGAAAACCTGCAAACTCTTCCGAGCGGACGATGAGAAGTACACATTTTGGCTGAAAGAAAACAATATACTCGCTGCCAGCTTTTATGCGATTGATCGACAACCAATGAAACCCGAATGCCCGATCAAGAGGTTGACTCAAAACTAACCTTCAGATGTCATGAAGCCTTGGATCGATTATGACGAATTGATGAAAATAAAAACTCAGAACAAAGAAGACGACAACTATCTCTCGTGTGTTGTGCAATACATATATATGGATGAGCCAGTGCTCATAGAAATTCTTTACCAAGGGTGTCTACGTGAAATTTTTAGGGTTGTTGGAGGAGCAAGGGAGGATGGGAAAAAACTGGGAAAAAGCAAAAATCTGCCATTTTACCTGTTACCGAGCAGCACGCGGTACCCAGTATGGTGTAATATTTCGAGTTCCTGTAGACCTGTGTAAAGCCGACGTCATAGTTTGCGAATCGCTGGATCCGAGCGTTGCGCCAGCGAATCGAACGTTGCACCAGCGAATCGAACGTTGCACCAGCGAATCGAACGATGCACCAGCGAGTCGAACGATGTACCAGCGAGTCGAACTAGGTACCAGCGACTCAATAGTGGCGGGACCCAACGTTCAAAGGAAGCCCGCCACTTTCAAACAGTGTCCACTGTCACGTGACACTGTTTGAAAGTGGCGGGCTTCCTTTGAACGTTGGGTCCCGCCACTATTGAGTCGCTGGTACCTAGTTCGACTCGCTGGTACATAGTTCGACTCGCTGGTGCATCGTTCGATTCGCTGGTGCAAAGTTCGATTCGCTGGTGCAACGTTCGATTCGCTGGCGCAACGCTCGGATCCAGCGATTCGCTCGATTCGCAAACTATGACATCGGCCCAAATGTCCTGCATCACTGGCGGGACGGTTCACGATTGCAGTCGCGTGCTCAGTCGACCACGGCTAATTGTGCAGGCTGAACCTTCCCAGTGTAGAATGGCTAATCTCGGGTTTATTGGTTATAAGCGAATAGAAGTGCTAACTACATAGAGCATCTTGCTACCCAATGGTAGTATTTTGTAGTTACGCTGTCAGCCACGACTTCGCGGAAATCTCTTTCGCGGAAAACTCTTGCATAATAGTCAGATTATGCCCACTCGCCTGGGAAAGTGTTGAAAACCTAAAGGATTGCTACTCAAGAGTATCCCCTAACCTTACAACTAGCCCAATCGTTTACTGATGGCGAGTGTGGATATGCTCAGAAGGGCATGTACAGGGATGGCCAAAAAAAGAGACACTTTCCCATGGCGCACATCATCAAACTTTTCATCGCACAGGAGTGCCGCTGTTGATGAAAGTTTTACGGCAAAATATCCCTTAGATGTCCTCCCATAAGTAGAAGCAGGCCCTCTTCCACTGCCCTCACCGTCCTCAAAATATGACGTCATCTTCCATCACCGTTGAGCTCAAGAAGGCCTAAAGTAATCGTTCCAGCCTGAAGCTGCTACGGAATTTCTTCAATCGGATTAACTGACGATTGCTTCCTAGGGACAGTAGCTCTAAATATGCAAGACCCCTTCCGACCAGCGTTTCAGATAACGTCGTAAAGGTCCATGATCCGCCGAGGACCAGTTGAGCTCGAACCGTGCACAAGGTTCCCATGGCAAATTCTTGTGATATCCTTGGTGCAATTATAACGTTTATTGATAGATTGGGATGTGCTCTTCAATACTAAGTTGGGAGCAGTCGGTTTGAGTTTAGCAAAGTGTGAATGCTGTCTGAAATGTGGAGTGGAGTGTCTCTTTTTTTGGCCACCCCTGTACATGGAGAATCCAGAGATCTGGCAGAACTCGGACTAACACCATGTCTGCCTGTTACAAACTTTCAATACCGTTCGTACAAAGAGTTATTATGAAAAGTCGTTCCAGTTGAGAGAGAAACTTTGAAACTTTGAATGAAAACATCCGCTTGAGGTTCAGTAATGCTGATTAATCCATTATTGAAAACGAAGATCACAGATGCTTCTCCCTGCAACAACAAAAAAACAGAATGGCCTACTTACCCCGCCCTTGATTTCGTATATAATAATGGGTTGTCCAGAATGTCCTGCGACACTGGACAACCCAGTATTATACCTGAGTTCAAAGGCGGGGTAAATACGCCATTCAATTTTTCTCGCAGATTTCGAATTGGACATTCTTAAACAAGGCATTCAGTCGAGAGTGTTCTCACCACCAACATAGAGTTGATATGTCCAAATTCGGGGCTGCTCCGAAAGCTTCTTATTTTACATTCCGGTGATTGCTACGAAATCAAGAGATCGATCCTCACTTTTGTAGTGATGTCGATCATAGGATGTTTTATGTCTGAGTGGCTCCAGCGCCACAAGCCCCGTAACGAGGAGAGACACCTGACGAACCCAACAAGGCGACTCCTGGCGGGCCCTTTGCCCATTCCGGGGAGAACGACCTCATACGAGGGTTTACCGCCCTCGTGTCCTATATTCCGGGCCCTCCTAATCTCGGGCGAGCTCCTTCCCTAGTTAGTGACCTTCTGTTTCCCTGGAGGTCCTATGCTTTTGATCTCTACTACACTAATATAGAGCATCACCCGCTCAAATGTTGAAAGAGAATGTTTTTCGTGGAGGTGATTTCATTCTTTCCATGAAAAACTTGTTGCCATATATTGAAAATCAGTGGAAACCATTCTGTGCTGCCCATTAACATTCGCTACTTGATAGTCCTTGCGCATTCACCATTAAACAAAAACAATCAGTGCTTCCCTCATCAGTTCCCGATCCAACTGAAATTTGAGTGCATGAACATTCCATGAGGAGTAATCAATACCGATTCCTCCATCCGCAGAACCGGTTTTCATTTAATACATCTGAATAAAAAGGCTACGGATTACTTAGTTTCTGAACTTTTGTTACCA
>MU868858.1:49280-59565 GCA_036418205.1 Ostertagia ostertagi | reverse complement strand
TATAACTGTCATTTCGTTTTGTTTATGACCAATGAGTCCATTTCAATACGTACGTAACTTCCGCTCGCGTCGCGCATGTCAATTGGTGTGAAAATTGAGCAAGGGATGTAATCAAAGTATAACTGTTTTTATCGTTCTCAAGAAAACTCACTGCATCCATTTCTTCTGCGTGATCATTGAGCAATGGTACGACCTGAGTTGGGCACAATATATTGTGTTTGAGAGTTTTCGAGAGGCATGCTGCTGTTTTACTTTTTCTATTAGAAGCATTACTGCAAAGCGCGTCCATGCTTAGTCACCAGATTTATAGCTAGTTATCATTCTGCATTCTTTCCAAAGTTCATATTTGGGGCCATACCCTATGCTCCCCCAGGGGGACGCGTCCACCGTCGCTGACTCTATCCGAAGGCTGGGGGAGACAGGGTTGCGTCATAGGACCCTCATTGAACGCGTGATGTATGTAGCATTCCTCCCCTGTTGAGGCACTCTTTTCTCTCGCGGGTCGCGCTTCTGGAGTCTATAAACACAGAGTGTGATCGGTCCTATAACGCATCCTCAACCATTGGATAGGATCAGCGACAGGGGACGCGTTCCCCTGAGGGAACGATAGGGGACGGCCCCAGATCGGGACTATTGACCAGCTTTGATAATTATAACGACAGCAATTAACAAGCGGACGTAACATCTTGGGTATCGGTCATCCAGCGGAGTTATCCTATTCATTGAGAGCGTCTCCAGCTATTGCGTAGTCTCTTTGACGGCATGGTGGCGTGTACCATCTAGTTCAGTCATACTTGGATAGAATTGACAATGTTGTGATGAACACAGAGTCATCACTCCACGTTCTCTTACGCTGTAATTTATGGTATGGGATGCTGCACATAAGATATGTTGGACTTAAGGGATAATCTCTGTACACCAGGAATCCAATGGCATCTGAGGGCTGGAACAACGACGTATGGACATCTTCGTTCACCATTGTTTATTGTTTATTTATTACGTTGCGTAAGGCAAGCGTTAGAAAAGAATATAACACACATGAGAAAAATAATGAGTTATGAACATGGGATTTCAGGTAGATCTCAAATAACTAGGTATATTTTGTGACTTGGAAGATTTGTAGAAATCTGGGGTCTCATCCGGTAAGAGGGGGCATTGCGGTGCACGGTCTGCTCTAATGCCAATTTGGCTCAAGGAGTCCTTTAAAGTTACGAGCTGCTATCAGCTTTTTTCCTATGTTATTTCTTCAGGTGTTTTGTGTAATGTATGTATTCTTGTACTAGATGACATTAACGTCTACGAAAAGTAATATTCACCTAGTCAGCAGGTCAGGACTAAGGAACGCATCGTTTTGTACTCCTTCTGACTAGTAAAGGACGCCATTCGTTACGGGTCCCACTGCCTCCTGCTACAGTGAACCCTTCAATGTGGAGCGGGGAATCCGTGAGCCAGGGGCAGTGTCGCCAGTCTAGGGGGGTGGGGGGTGAGGGCAGACACTTGACATGCGTGAGAAGCTGGAATGTTCGAATTCAACCGGGATCCCCGCGGGTTAAGGCAGTGGGTCCCGCAACGAATGGCGCCCTATACTAGTCAGTAGGAGTACAAAATGATCACTCCATCTAAGCTGGGAGGGGAGCGAAGTCCCACTGGGTAAGAAACCAAAGATTGCTATCGCTGACACGGAGGCTACCTTCCTTCCAAGGCTTAGTCCTCAACGTTTACAATAAAAGTGTGTGCTCTCGATGGTTTGAAATGCTACTAGATTGCTATGCCCCACTTACTGGATGAGACCCGAAATCTGTCCTTTGAACTTTTTTCAATGTATTGGGAATAGCAATATTTTTTGTTGTCTTTAGCTAGCAGCTCTGAATTAAGTAACCATCCTGTTAAGAGTTAAAGTTTCCACTCGATGAAAGAGCTTTGTAATGGCCAACTCGTGGATTCTTCCCTTTTTCGTATCACATGATTAATTTTTGAGGGTACGCTTCCACATGAAATACAATACTAACAAGGGAAGAGTATGGGTCGAAATGGCCTTTCGAAGTAGGACCTTCATCATCTGATGCGTTTCAGGCGCTCATCCAAACCTGACTTCCATAACTGTTACACGACGCAGTGAACAAAATTGTAAAGGCTCTTTCGCGGAACGTAGTGTGATGGCCTAACGGTTAAGGAGACGGGTCTGAGGACCGACTTCAGAGATCGAATCCATACACGGGTCTTCCTTTTCTTTTTTCCTTACACACCAGTAGAAAGTAGGTTGTTATGAAAGTAGATTGTTGTTCCATCACTGCTCGACTGCGGGTTGGTTTTTTTGGTGAATTTTCCCGTGAACTTTCCAACTTAGACATTGTGGTACTCAGCGTTGCGATGCACGTACGAGGCGTTTGCACGGCGAAGAATCCGAATTACCCCTTGGGGCGAATTCAGAGCCAAATTATGATTCTGACCAGTACGCCGAAAAAGTGGTAGTCATGGCTAGTCTGTCCAGTAGCTGGTACCTTCAAGCCGATCCACGTTGCAACATCTATGGGCAAGAAGATTGTCTCCGTCACCGTATGTGGTGATAACATAAAATATGAAAGAAAGGGGGGGGGGGGGGGTGAGAAATGGGAAGTTAAAACAACAGTGACTGTTTCAGAACAGAATTTGTAGACATCTATCTTGTCTTCACGGACTCGCCCAGGATAGTGACTGGGTGCAATCGCGTATGGGGGACATTAATTAATAGTCAAAGCTAAAGGAAATGGTTTTGTGCGTAGATGATCCTCTCCGTCCATATTTCTTTTTCATATTTCGCTATCGCTTTGTGATTTGGCATTGAAGGAAAGCGGTCTGATCACTTGTGACACATTCACAAGCAATTAGCTTCTACTCGTTCAATCGTGATTCGTTTGTTGGCTCGAACCCATTTCAGCTCAACATTTTGGGCACTGTTGCACTACTAAAATCCCAGACGTCCGCGTCCATATTGCCACGAAAAAAGGGTCGAAATATTTTTTCTGAAACAGTTACCGCTGATTCAGCTCTAAATCGCGTAAAGACACCGAGATTGGGCCCGCTCACTTGTCCCATACCTGATCGTAGTAGACAGGCGGAGAAGCGTTGATGTCGCGCCCTTTTGCGGCTTGAAAGTGCGCGACAAAGGCGCTAGAAGCTCGCTCGACCCGCAATCCACACCTTCGTCCGCAAGCCCCGCCTTCCGCTGTCGGTTGCCACGTGGCGCTGCTTGAAAAGCGCGGGCGCAGTTGCGGCAGCATCATTGGCACTGGAGCAACTGGAGCTAGCTTCGTGAAACTCGTCCAACACCCCTTCTCTGTTCCAAGGTGGGATGCGGCTGATATAGCAGTCCTTATTCGAAGCCTATCTCTTGCTTTCTTTTTCTTTCCATACCACTCCTTTTAACGATGTCATATTCGTGATTAGGCAATGAATTCCCCATAGGCGAAGCTTCAGAGAAGGAGGAAAATTTCAACCCTTCTCTGAATTGTAACGGTGTGGTTCACTAGGACAGAAAGCGACTTTTCCGCTTTTCGCGCGCGAAACTTTTCGTTACGGAACCCAGGTCCACTCATGATCAGTGGTGGACCTGGGGTTCCCACAGCGAAAAAAGTTTCGCGCTGCGAAACGCGAAAAAGTCGCTTTCTGTTCTAGTGAACCACACTCGGATTGTAATACTGCAGTAGTGCCCAGAGTGTCCATTCATTTTCATGTGGTAAGCGCATAGAGCTAAAGAGATGACCATTCAAAGTCCTCAGTTTTCTTTTCGATTTCTTCGCGTTTAATCTTCGTGTTTTCGGTTGAGTGTTAGTACCATATGGCCGACTTTTCTATTTTAGGAACGTTGGAAAAGGCCCCGGATTGTGGGAAGTCGTACGTGAATCGAGGAGGAGGCACCATCTTTTACGGGAGAAGCTGTGAGGTCAATTTTTAAGTTGAGGTATTCCAATGTCTCTAATGATATGTAAATATGATGGAGAAAACCGTTTGCCTTTAGAAAATTCAGGGTCGCGTGCCGTCCGATCTCGTCGCAACGAATAGGGTACGTCTTTTATTCATCTAGCACGACTACTGCGTTTCTACTCTGTATTCTTGAATCCAGCCTTCTCGTACGCGATTTATAAATCCTTCGATCGAGCCCACCTAGGGTAAGGATTGAAGAGGCAGAATAGCTGCGCAGTAATCGCTCGGTGTCTTCTTTTGCATCGGTAACCCATTCGCGACCAGGTCCTCCACCGGTGACGGACACAAAGTTGGCCAGTCGGGACATGGCCACCATCCGTGGTGGACAGGTTAATATTGATCTTTTGGAAATGGTTTCAGTTTTCTGACATTTTTTACTAAACTGTTTCTTCAATACCCTTCTTGATTACGAACATTGTGGGTCGTGGGATTTTTCATTCGCTCCAATTTCATTCCAAAAATTTCACTCATTCTCAAATCTGAAGGATTCTTCTATCGTAGAAGTTGAACGCATGAAATTGATAAATCTCAACTACTTTATCTTCTGCCCATTTAGTTAACCTCATTTACTAGTTTATTATTGATTTTGTATTATTCTTTGAAACCTTGTTACTGGTGCACGGCCTCTCTATCATAACTATTGGCGCAATTTAGGTGACGCTAATGGTAGACTAAGTTTTAAAAATTAATTTTTGTCTTGTTATCCGAAAAACGAATGAAAGGCGTTGTAATACATAGATTCGATTCAACAATTGGCTTGTTGAGTTTGTTGAGTCCAATGCCTATGATGAATTGCTTTTTCAACCCTTTATTTCACTGCAGACTAGGGACGGGAGCGGTCGTTCTCCTAACTATCCAATACGACACATCAAGGTGGTTCGGACCCTTTGTCACCTTTCCCAGACACATATCGTCCTACGGGTCCTTCCTGGATCATGCAGGTTGCTCCATGCATGATCTCCGAACCCTGCGGTCTCACGGATTCCCAACCTAGGAAAAGTTGGTCTGAGGACACGGTGGGTAACAACCCGCGGGGCAGTAGTTGGACTTAGGTTGACTTGCGTTAACTGTATAGATATGCTGTACAGCTAGACTTCCTGCTAGGCTTGGGGACGGCCACGCTCATGTAATCGACCTCACGTTGCTCGGCACAGCACCTCTTCCGGAGAGAGCAAACTGCGCGGACTGGCAGAGGCACCTCGCTTAAAGCAACAACCCCAGATCAAACGGTGGGATAACAGCTATCTATAATGAAATTGTGGTGATGAATTGCTGAAACAAGAAATTCTTCCCTTTCCTTTTGAAATGAGGTAGGGGCCTGTCAGATAAGTCGTCTAAACTGCTAGCTCCATGGCTCCTTACCCGCGCGTGTTTATATTGGCAGTAATCTGCGTTGCACGGGAGGTATCTCGCTCATCAGCTCACATAGACGTCATTAGCTCAAATTGTAAGGCCCTAGTGCCATTGACGCTTTGGAGCCGCAGCTACGCCACGACTGTGATACTCGAAGCCTACTCGGTTCTACCCGCAGAACAGAATGTTAGACGTGACATCATCTTGGGTTGTTGCTTCGGGTAGCCTTTACTGTGGGCGTGGCCGAAGGCAGAGCATGCTCCCGAGATATGTTATAGGGAGGTTCGTATAGATAGCTGCATCCGTAAGGTCTGACATCAGCCTAAAAGATGCCTTTGCGAAGCCTATAGGCACCAGATCCCATGTCCGCTGTATTCCTTCAGCGAATATGAATTTTCTTAGCGCCATCCGGATTAGGGTGCCCCAAGAGTTACCTTCTTGTGTGCTTGCGCTGCTCATAAGTGCGAGTGTCGGTGTTGGTAGATTTTTTGACATGAACTCTATCACTGAGCGGCTGCTGCAGCCTTATTGCTCCGCCAAAATAAAACAAAAGAAAGATGTTTTGACTTGTTTTGTTTGTTAACTGCTGTTTTTGGCCGCAGTTCGCCTTGCGAATGTTTCACAAGAATGCTGGGTTGTGAACAAAACTTTCGCCCCAGGCGGGACTAGAACCCGCACCTCTCGCTTTCCGGGCAAGTGCGCTACAGTACGCGTAACTTGTAGCACGCTTGCCCGGTAAGCAAGAGGTGCGGGTTCGAGTCCCGCCTGGGGCGAAAGTTTTGTTCACAACCTCAGCATTCTTGTGAAAAAAAGGTGTGTTTAGAAGACACAAATTCTATACTTCAGAGGTAAAAAGATTTTGTACAACTCAAACACCCAAACATCAGATGCCTAATATCCGCAATGGTGCCCAATACTCGCAAATACGGGCAGCACTGTTTCGAATAGCAGGCCTCGCATCGAATTTTTCGATTTTAGCAGTGTACTAGGTATAATCACATTTTCAAAATTCCATATTATTTTGTTGTCCGATGAGTAGTGTCGTTTTTTCTAGACCAAATTTCTCTTCTAAATTCTCAACCTTTTGCAAAACTTCATACACTGCTTGGAAGAGAATTAATTGCTATACGAAAAGATATGCTTACTTTTTCCATATGTTGTAAAGTTGTTGCATTACAGGCTTGCGAATGAGAGGTTCCGTCGACGAAAATTAGTCGAACCGGCAAAACTAACTCTATGTTGTGTTAAAAGAAGTCGATGAATGGTGTATCATGTTCTTGACCGGAACTTCTTCTGAAGATTCCGCAATCGGGTTGCCCAACAAGTCGTGTCGCTTTCTTTTCAAATTTGGTTTTCTCATCAGAACTCAATGGTTTGCCGCTACTTCGTCGAATCTGGTCCCGATGATTTTTACAGTCAAGGTACGAAAAACAACCGAATTGTTCAGGAGAAGTCGGGCTGAATCACTGACTAATTTTGTTATATTTCAATGGAAAGCTATATGGGAGAATGAGGTTACTCTCGCCAACCGGATACCTTATGGCGTCTAAAATCCCGCCTAATTCGTAACAATAAAAGCAAAATATGTGTGCATATAAAAATGAAGCTTCCGAGTTATATATAACTTAGTGTCGAAACAAAGAAGTCTGGAGGAAAATATTCAATTCAAGAAACTGCTATAGCTAAGCAGTCAGCCTGAAAATCTAATTTCAGAAAAGAAAGCAACACGATCAGTTGGACAACTACATAGCAAATTCTTTATAAGAGGCCTTGTTCAAAAATATGGTTCACCAATCACCGATTTTTCTATGGAATAAAATGTTAGAGTAGTTTGCCCGATTGGCTAGATTCGTCGATGGCAGCTCTGAATATCCAAGATTGTAATTGAGCAACTTCACAAGATACGTAAAAATAAACATAAATTCCGTAGAGCAATTGATCTTCATTTGAATGGTGAATAACATCGTGTGAAAGGTTAGGAGTTCAGAGGGAAGAGTGTGGTTCGCTATGACAGAAAGCGACTTTTTCTCGTTTCGGGCGCGAAACATTTTTCGCTGTAGGAACCTCGGTCCACTGAGAATTAGCGGTGGACGAGTTGCGAATAATGTTTCGCGCTGCGAACGCGGAATAGTCGCTTTTTATCTCCGTAAACCACATCCAGAGGGAAACTTACGTCTGAAAAAAAACGACACGAATTATCGGACAGCCTAATACATATTATTATAATACATATTATTATAAACACGGCTGGAAGTTTAAGTGGAATTCTGGGTTGGAAGAGATAGAGAATAGAAGTAGTACAACTTTGTGTATTGTAGAGTCAAAAAAGTAGGATAGCAGCCTCAGGCTGGAGCAACGGTGGACCCTTCTTGAGCTCGACAGCGATGGTGGACCTCAAGGACAACACGTACACGTTAAGGCCGGAGGTCGAAGGAGAGGAAATATACCTAGTAGAAAGGCATGCAGGTCCTCAAGGAGCAGCGGCGGCCTTTCACAACAAAGGGTATATAACGACCTAGTAAGACCATACTTGCGCAACTCGCGCACCAACTGACTCCTCGCAATTAGACTCAATCCGCTCTAGCAGAGAGCGTTAGAGCCGTGAGGGTCAGCACCGATAAAATCGTCCAAGGCGCAAATCAAGGGCGAGAAGGGGAATCTAATTCCTCGGGTTCTAGGCCGTTTTTGTAATTTTTTTGTATTACTGACACCCACTACTATGGATCTAATGGGCCGTCTTTTCTTCGTAAGCACTACCTTTCATATTCTGAGGACGGTAAGGGCTGTAAAGAAGTGCTTGCTTTTTCTCACGAGGACGTTCCAGGAATATTTGCCATAAGACTTCCACCACCGTTGCCCTCCTGTGCTACAGAAAGTTAAAAAAATATTTGGGGATCAGTCCTTTATTAGCCGCTATGTTAAAAAAGGAAATATATGAAAACTCTGCCTTCTGCTTATATTATAATACTCCATACGATTTCTGGATGACATTGAAATGTCCACCATCTTGTTTCGTCTATGCGTTCCCGATCTCAAGGACATGAAACTTACATTGAAGCATGTGCTCTGTGCTTTGTTGTATTAGGTTGTTGCAAAATAAATGTCGCTCCAGAATCCACATAAAAATAAAAGTTGCGCATCACCAGTTTGAACTTGAAACAAAAGATGAATTCCACCTTATTACGATAGTCCCAAACGTTCGCGCGTATTTGGAACATTTCGAGCCTGCTCTGTTCCAACCACAAGCACCATTTACAATCAGTATATCCACTATCAACAAGACTAAATGGATGAAAAACAGTTTCACAAGAGATCACTGCTTACGCATGAAGAGCTCTGTGATTGAAGAAGTCCCGTCATACGTTTATCTAGGCCAAGCCATCACAATGGATAACGATCTTACAATCGAAATAGGCCGTCGCCGTAAGGCAGGCTGGGCGACATTCAATAAATATCGTGATGTTCTTACTGATAAGCGGCTTGACGCTCAGATCAAAGCCCGAGTGTTCAACACCCATGTCCTACCAGCTTTGGTGTACGGAAGCGAAACATGGAGCACGATAAAAGATGAAGAAAGAAAACTGGCATCAACCCAAAGAGCAATGGAACGAGCGATGTGCAATGTTACGTTAATGCAAAATTCCTGCTCGTGAAATTCGAAGGCGAACCGGTGTCAAAGATGTGATTGAGACTATCTACGATTCAAAGAAGCGATGGGCAGGACATGTTAGCTCGTCTTAGCGATAACCGTTGGACATCCCGAGTGACCGATTGGTATCCCCGCGGAGTTAAAAGGCCGCAAGGGAAGACCCCCAGCCAGGTGGAGTGATCCTTTTAAGAAATTATTTGGACAGAGATGGCAACAAATGGCAAGAAATCGAAACGAATGGCATAGATGCGTCCTGCAAGGATGGCGAAATCACCCTTGAAGAGCGGACATCAAGGTGTTCAAGGTGTATGCACTATCACTGTAGTGACTTGTTGGCAACGATTAGCCAAGAAGTGGGTGTCTAACGAGGAATGCTCAATTGGTCAGTCCGGCCATTTGTAATGAGGTGTAGTCCGCTGTACTCGTCTTGCGACGCTGAGCTCAAATCCGTTTTCGGTATCTGCGGAACGATTCTCTGAAAGAAGTTACGAGGGATTCTTCTCACTGTGGCTTTCTCACTATGGCGCCCTCTACATCCTCGCATCCCGCTTGCCTCGCTCAAGTTGAGCCGGTGAGGAGTTCTGATGTGGGACTGGTGGTGCAGTGGATAGCACGTTTGCTTCATATTGGTGAGGTCAGATGTTCAAATCCTTGCGCATGGCAAACTTTTGCATTTTTTCAGGGCTCCTCATACGAACCCAAAATGTGTTTATATTTGGATATTTTGTCGATTTGCGTCCCCCTTTTACATCTGGAGAGGGCAGACTCTGGAATCTCCTTCTCGTGCTCATTTTTTCAGTTCTTCGTTAAGATGAACTTTGACACACAGAAGACTCTTAAAATTAACAATATTTCGAAAAGTTATTCCAGCTATACGAGCAAATATGATAGTCCCTCACAAAATGATCAAAACAAAACAGATGTAAAAGGGAGAAGCAAATCAACAAAATAATCAAATATAAACACATTTTGGGTTCGTATGAGGAGCCCTGAAAAAATGCAAAAGTTTGCCATGCCCAAGGATTTGAACATCTGACCTCACCAATATGAAGCAAACGTGCTATCCACTACACCACCAGGCCCACAACAGGCTCCTCACCGGCTCAACTTGAGCGAGGCAAGCGGGATGCGAGGATGTAGAGGGCGCCATAGTGAGAAAGCCACAGTGAGAAGAATCCCTCGTAACTTCTTTCAGAGAATCGTTCCGCAGATACCGAAAACGGATTTGAGCTCAGCGTCGCAAGACGCGTACAGCGGACTACACCTCATTACAAATGGCCGGACTGACCAATTGACCATTCCTTCGTAAGCAATGCTCGC
>MU868858.1:12984-23152 GCA_036418205.1 Ostertagia ostertagi | reverse complement strand
TATACTGAATGTTGGGGAGGGGATGGGGTCCCCGACGGTCGACGGACTACTTCAACTCGGTCCTTAGAACCGCCTCAATTTGATGCTTACCTCAGGACTAGGACGGACCTGCGAGAGAGCGCAGGTCCGTCCTCTCTCCAAGGCTTAGTCCTGGGGTAAGCAAACCAGCCCTTTTGGCGGAGCTGCTGGACCTAGCTGCACTTCGTCATCACTCTCCTATTGTGCCGGTCGAGTTTAACCCCATCTCCTCCCCTACATTCAGCATTCGGCCCCAGCAGAAACGCCAAAAGGGCTGGTTTGCTCACCTCGGGGGAGGGGGGGGGTCGTGAACATTTGTAAACGCAACGGGCGGTTGGCTTTGCATTACAGTTCCTCTGTTTATAAGGAGCACGTATGAAGAAATGCGTTTGAAGCGGGCTCTTGCTCTGAGTTTGTTGTGTTTTGGAGTAGCGACATCACAGTCGTACCATATGCGAGCAGACACAACGTCGTTTGAAGATGTAAGAGATTTGGAAGTCGCTAGACTTTTCTTTGTAAGTTGTAATGGTCTTGCTCTGAAACTTAAAGGACTCCCATTCCAAGAGAAGTGAAAAGATGATCTATTGCGAAATTATCGCAGAATTTCTTTAGCGTACTCGTTT
The DNA here is from genome assembly GCA_036418205.1 of Ostertagia ostertagi. Classification (NCBI taxonomy): domain Eukaryota; kingdom Metazoa; phylum Nematoda; class Chromadorea; order Rhabditida; family Trichostrongylidae; genus Ostertagia; species Ostertagia ostertagi. Next base: position 22,511 of record MU868858.1, on the reverse strand, counting down.
TTGGATTTCACCGGTTATAACTTCCTTTTGGAGCAATTTCATGAAAATTAAAAAAGCGCGACGCTAAAAAAATTTGAGATTCCCTTCATCTGACTACCATTGAAGTAACTCAGTGAAACGATTAAATCGAAAAAATGCTCCATCGCGGGAAATTTCTCGCAAGCGTGGGATTTTTGATACCATGAGACTATACCATAATCACAGGAAATATTCAAAGTAATTGAGACGATCACTTTTTGGTTTGCTGTCGAGCTGATATATTCTAAATGCAACTTGAGGGATCTCAAAAAAAATTCCTTGCATCAGTGAAAGAGTAAATAAGTTTTCGATTGGTTTGGGTATTACCTCAATAGATCCTCTGGTCATGGTAGCTACGTGACCGCGCGTGCTCGTTGCCTAAAAGTGACAAATGGTCACTTACGGGTAATGTGTACGGGCTCGTTTTTTTAGATTACATAATTATATCACGGGTAGATGCAAGTACGATTGGCAAATATATCGTTATCAGATTTTTTTGCGAGATCTTGTACCAGGTTTCGCTGCCTGAACATTCTGCACTACATTTCCCGATGGCCCTTCCACATAGTCCAATTTTTGGTGGAGTTTATTTCTGAAATTCAATCAGGTAAAGGCAGCGGTTACGATTGGTTCTAGAAGGGTTTGGAGGAGCATCGGTGATGCTCAATGGTACGACAGTGGAGAAAAATTAAAGAAATCCGTCAAGAAACGCAAAACGGGACCCCCTTTTTGGCCGTTGGTTTTCACTCATGAACAGGTAACAGCTCAGAAAGCGGACGTATGAACGAGTTCACCGCAACGCGTTTGGTGGCACCATGCCAAACCACGCTTAATCGAGTTGCTCCAGTTGTGCCGCTGCTGGCAACGCAGCTCGTCCAAATCACCAATTGTACTGAAGGGCGGCTCGCTTTTGGGGTTTTGAAGTGCCTTCGTGCCTCTGACTCTCCTCTATTTAGGTGTCCCAACTACTCTCCATCGGAGTCTAGTCTCTTTAGTAGAAAGACAGGCGGAGTATGTCGTCAGTATCAATGAAACTCATTCGGTGCAGAAACCAAGTAGGAAACAGGGGTCCTGAATTCCATAATTTACGCAGTTTCTCTCAAATTCTCTTCGCTGCCACACCTCCTAGCACCTCTACTTTTGTTTCCAACGAACGACTTAAATGTGATCCCGAACGCCTTGAAGAAGTGTCCATATATCAATTGATCTGATGAAATTGTAGTTTGAGCCATAGACCTGGCTTTAACACACACAACGACGACTACACGGAAAACAGATCTCGCGCACGTGCAGACCTTGTCGGACCATCTGGGATATATAGGGTGGCCACAAGTTACGTTGGGAAGAGGAAATCTATACAGCATGCAAATGACAGTCGGAAAACACAGTTATATTAAATGAAAGGTAAGAAACAAAAAGCCTCATTTTTTCCGCACAGACGTGATTCTATTCTAGGTTTATTGTAGATCCCATGGAAGAGACCTTAGCATAGCTACAAACGTGGTGACTCATTAAATGGTCCCGTATGTTCCAATTAAGAGGAGGATTTCTCAAACCATACGAGATGTCACTTGTCAATTTTTTCTTTTTCTTTTTATGAATGTGAAGATTAAAAGAGTAGTAGATATAATCCGAATGAAAAAACTCTTCAGTTTAATAATCGTAAAAACAAATAACAAAAGAGAATCGAGCCATATAAATTACACGGATCAAGTATGTCTTTCGGACGCCATAGCTCAAATCTCTTTCCAAATCTTGGCCATAACAATCGCTCAGTAAAGAGTTTACGAGTCTTGTCCTCACACCTCAACACAGTGAGGATCGCACTCAGCAGCACGCGCCTCGGTAAAACGAACGGTCCCTGTGAATGGTCGTGGCTAGTGGCACGGGTCAACCTACGATGTTAAGATAAGTAACAAAGGGCCGTATTCAGTTACGAGTTGGAGGGGGGGTCGTACTCTCTCGGTGGCCGGCAGTGATATTCTTGGTAATATCGGATATTAGCTAGCAGGTTACGTTTTTGTAAGATGACTGATACTGGAGCATCTATAAACCACGCTTCCCTCTAAATGAGCTTTCAAATGAATCAGCGAATTAGAAGGGCGCCCGAGGCGTGGCGCGCACCAAGGCAAGGGATGTAGTGCAAGCGCATGCTCAAGCTTTCTAGCACATCCTAAGGTTAAACATGACATTGGTCTTCAAGAAGTTACGGGCAGTGAAACCTAAGAAAACCGCATTTTCGGGAAAATGGCTTGAAAACCAACAAAAGTGACAACGAGCAATTTTTGAACTGCGACTTTTCAAGACTCGTTCTGTCTGCGGTAGAAGCATGACCTGTAGTTGTCTACGTTATCAGCTCCCCAACATAATGAATTAAGGATATTATGATCGTTTGAAGTAAGTAAACACTGGATTCCAGAAATTAGTAGCACCCCCCCCCCCCCAAAAAGTAACAACGGGACTAATTTTGAACTACTGATCTTTCAGGAACGCTTGGGTGCTCGTTAGAAAGCTTGAATCCTGTAGTTTATTATACGTGTTCAGCTTCCCAAATGAATGACTTTGAAAGGAAGTTATGATCATTTGAAGGTCAAAAAGTCGCTTTGCACAGAAAAAAGTAACAACGTACTAAATTTTTATTAAATTAACTTTCGAAGAATTTTTACCCTATGGTTGGAGAGAGAATAATTTGAATTTTCCAAATCAAATCACTTCGGCGCTGAAGCTCGAATATGAAGGAAGTTATAGCCTTAGAAAGAGGGGTGTAAAAATTGTGTTGCAATTGAAGAACGTGAAGGATTTCAGTATTTCAATTGGAGCGATAATTTTTCCTGACTTCTCATAAGTTTATCAGGTAATATTGTCAATATTCCGGTCACTGGTTCAGCTTATTTCATCTCCTAGTTTGGTAACCCTTTGGAGTACACGGATATCTTTGAATGCATCTCATTTTTTCGTGTTTGCAAGCAGCGATGAATTTCTGTCGTGGATTTTGCTAAAGTTTCATCTTTGAATGACTTACGTAGAAATAAATATATAAACCTTTCTATCTACAGAAGTCACTAAAAGGGGGTTGTATCAATCACCATGGGGGTCGTAAAAATTTACAAAAGAACAACGGTAGGGTTGACCCTGCTAGTGGTTAAGAAGGTGGGCTTGGGATTTCGGGGTCAGTGGTTCGGATCCGCCGCGTGTTTTTCCTTTTGCATTTTTGTGACTGACTATTTGGCAGTAGTGAAACATGATTCCTTCATCATTGGTCAGCCCTACTTGCTTTTGGATGAGTTTGAGGTCGATAACTTCGAAATTTTTCCTAACTTGCATGCCACTACATAAGGTTAAGGCGCGCCAGTATACGGAGCGCGCGCTTCAGCCGTTTTTGAGTGAACGAATGTGAGATCTGTGTTCAAGTAGTCCAATAACTCCTGGGGCCAATTTCTAGAAAAATTCGAGATTTTGAATTAACTTCAAAAAAAGTGGGCGAGTCACTCATTGATGCTACATATCCATAGCCGGTAGTTCCAGGGTTGACCTATTTTGGACGACGGCGACCCTTTAAATTTGAAAATAATAAAATGTGAAATCATGCGAACAGAAAACCAGACACTGCTTTACACTCTTCAGAAACCAAAAAAACTTATATCGTCTCAAGGCTATATAGGCTTCGATGATAGGCTGATGGATGAATGGATAGATACCCACCCAGCTTATTTCGAAATTTGGTCGAAATCTCAAATTTGGCTACAAACTTGTCCCTAGGGGTATTTTAATCTCCGGAACACGAATATCACACTTGTTTGCTGCAAAAACGTCTGCCAAGAGTTCTGTGGGCTCCATGTGCAGTCTTTAGTAAGTACCGCCGAAACTGATTAGAAACTCCTCGCAAAGTCTTTGCACGGGTAACTACAGGCAAGCATTGATCGAGTAAGGTAGTTGGGAGCCTTTTTCAATCATTTTGCAGCGAAGGCAAAAAAGAGAACCCGCCAGGGAATCGATCCTACGACGTCTCGCACGTGAACCCGGACTACTACCGCTGCACTACTTTCCTTCATAACTCCATTCGGAAAATCGTTTGGCAGATTTGGAAAGCAGATTCGAGATCAGCGTCCAAAAACGCATCCACGGTGTAGGTCTCTTTACATATGGCCACTTCGACCAATCATCCGTTCCTGGTGAACGAAGACTGACAAGCGATCCATGGAATAGAAGTGAGGGCTGCACCTAGTGCTTAAAGGCAAGATTCGGGATAAAATAGGTGTGGAAAAGCGTTCAGTTATGAAGCTAGAGGTGGGAGGTGGTCTGTAAAAGAGAAGGAAAGCAAACGAAACCACCGATTACGCCCCGTACAGAGACCTCCCCTATTTCAGCCGCATTCCACCTTGGGATAGAGAAGGCGCGTTGGACGAGTTTCACGAACCTAACTCTAGTTGCTCCAGTGCCAATGACATTGGGTCGCAATGGGACCGCTGCCTCAAATGCGCCCGCGCTTTTCAAGCAGCGCCACGTGGCAACCGACAGCGGAGGGTGGGGCTTGCGGACGAAGGTGTGAGTTGCGGGTCGGACGAGCTCCTTGCGCCTTTGTCGCGCACTTTCAAGCGCAAAAGGGGCGCGACATCAACGCTTGTCCACCTGTCTACTACCTGGATGGAACAGGCGAGTACGCCTTAATCCTGGAGCGTGCCCTTGAGCAATAATAGATGGGAGTCAAATCCGTACATACCCTGACAGATGAACCTGAAACTGACCTGAACGCTTCGTTTCCATCACCTCCAAATCACATTATTCGAAGATGAAGCATATCAATGACCTTATATATCTTCTTGATGTACGTGGCAAGCTCGTTTCATCCACCCGTCCTAAGGTCTTAATGAGTACCGTAATTTTAACTTACCTAGTTGAAACTAATGTGAGCTAGATGTCACTGTTATACTGGGTGTAGGTCGATTCTTCGTAAGTACTTTGACCCGCCCCTTAGGACGATCACCGCGCCGTCCCCAGTCGATTGCTACCATACACGTGGACCTTGCTTCGATCCTTCCATGCCATTGATTGATTGCTATCTTCTAGTTTTGAGCAGCTTTCTAAATATTGTTTGTAATTTATACAAAGACATGGTTTTTGTTTTGCAATTTATTTTCTTAGCACATCGGCAAAGCAATGAAGGCATTTTGCATGCACTTGTAGACCAACGTAATCATTCCGATGATTTTTACGAAATTTCATTCGTGATTGTTATTTGCCAAGACATTTCATTTGGTAAATTTGTTATTTGCTACTGTCGTGCCTACTATTTCTTTGGTTACACTTTGTATTCTACTCTTTTGTTTTTTTTTCTGTGTTTTCTTTCTTGGACTCCACAGTTTCTTTTCAGCTCTATCGCAATCACTCAGAACCATTCTTGTATTCAGAATATTCCACAAACCTTGACATCAAATGAGAAGGTCAAGACTGCATATATGTCGCGGTCAACGCGATCTTGCAGCCTCCGCGCAGCGCTCCGCCCCGGCCTGACTTTTCGCCTGTGTATAGAGGCCGCAATCGGCTGGCAATAAATTAGTTTGTCTTTCCCTAAACCGCATCTATAAACGTATAAGTGGCCCAACGGGCACAAATTTGGTGCATCGACCGCACGACCTTCTCGTGCTGCCGCTTACTAGTTCCTACCAAAGCCAAAGTAGTAGCCCAGGCTTGCGATCAGGCTGCAGCCCACCACGTTACCAACCAGTCACAACTGAAAGCACCAAAAGCGGTCACCTCGACAGTAGACGCCTTCCTCTCTAAGGAATAATCGGTCACCTATAGGAGGCAGACAAAACTCATCATGGCGCTATATTTTCAGAAGAGGCCTAAACGTGCATGCACGTTGCTAAAAGCCAGATTGATACGTTCCGTATATTCACGGACGACGTGGAGTGTCCAGCAGCGGTGGACGAAAAACATGACTACGGCTCCCGACTACATGACTCAATAAAGCCTTCCATTACTCTCCTTAAAACATCTAGGAGTGAAATTCTTGTCATTATTGAGGGTATCCACAAAGAATACATGACCACGAAAAAAGGGAGAGCAACGAATTTTTAGACGAATTTCAACAAGTCGAAACGGATATCGGTTTTGACTCTTTCCTCACAGAAACAGACGCTATCCTATCAGCGCTGAAAACTCGTCTTTCTGAGATTCACCATGAACTCACGAGCAAGAGCACGTTTTCCGAGAGCGTTATCTGCAATTCTTCAGCGCGCTCAGACAGCTGAACAGCACGATGGAAAAACGTCGAAAAAAGGAGAAAGCAGCATGGATAAAAACGATGTGCCACATGAACATCTGTTAGCTGACGAATTCGTCGGAATTCCAGCAAATTCACAAAACAACGAAGATTGCCTGCACCTCTATGAATATATCGATTATTTTTTACGGTAACAGGAACAGAATTTGATTCAACCCAACAAGCAAAGGTAACTTGCGAACAACCAGCATAGAACGCGGGCCAACCACCCCGAGTCACGATACCCAAATTCAACAGTCAACCTGAAGACTTGGAATTCTGGGCAGTCTTCAAAACGCTGGTTCACAAAAATACCACATCAAACATTATTGAAAAAATGATTCTTCTCAAAGACACCCTTACAGGAAGGGCAGTCACGGCAGTGAAAGGTATAAAACTAGTCCCACAGAACCTATCCGTGGATGGTTGATCTTTTGAAAAAGGAATACGGCATGTCTCCAATGCCTAGGGCAACGTTATCAAAGGGCTAGCGGAGCTTGAGCCTGCAAAAGGCAACATTCTTTCTTTCTTGCGAACACATGTTCGATAAAATTCGTTCCCTTGTGAATGAAATGGTCTCTACTAGATACAACATCCTAGAAGTGCACGACCCAATGTGGGCTGAAAATATGCTTCAAACTTACCGCGACACATAGTAGAGGATTTTTGAAAAAACACCGAGACACGGAATCGTGTTCCATAGGACAAACTTTGAATTGCCTCAAGGAACTCGTTGCACGTTACAGGTACATCTCGCAGCGGTTAGCACTGTCAATCCAGAGCAAAAACAGGTCACCAGAGATGCAGGGCGACGAGAGAAGGTGTTCGCTGCATCAAATCCATGTGCGTTTTGTAAAGAGACAACACAAGCCATTTTAATGTTGACTGTTGCAGAACCCAGTGCTCATAGACAGATTGTTATCTCGCCGGCTCCGGAAGTGCCACAGTCGAGTGATAATAGACAACACCGCCTGAGAGTGACACAGAACCCCACTTCTGCAAACCGCCATGCTCGTCGCTGTCTCCAATCTTGCCTCCAACACACAGAGTTAGGTGCAGACTCAGGAGACCTCTTCAGTTCCAAAACCACGATTTAGTGCCACCTCGCCTGCAGCGTTACTATACACCCATGCGACTAACACAGCGCGGATGGTAGCTGCACAACACAAATAGTGCTCATGGCAGCAGGGGCATTGGTGTTGAGTGAGAGAAAGAGGTCATACATACGAGCGCTACTATTCTTCGATACAGAGCCCGTGTGAGCTTGACAGAAGAACGCGTGGCGGGATCCCTAGCACTTCCGGTTTTCCGTTCTGAAGAGAAGCTCACATTATCGCCATACACTACGGCTTCACTCGGAAATTTTAACTTCACGGTGATTTTTCTACAGAAGATGCAACTACATCGTCACCAATTCCTACAGACTACGAACGAGACTATTGCTCTTCCTCCCGATTTTATCTTTCCGGTGATCTGCTCAGGCGAGGAACAGGTACGATCACAATTGTCTTCCTGCATAAACGCTCATTTTTGTGGTTCTATGTGAGTGGAAATAGGCCACGGTGTCACTGTCCTGACAACCTATCACAGCTACGCCAAACCTCGATTACGTTCTTTCGATTTACAAACCATGCTTTACGCTCAGGGGCGTAAATCGTCGAGTCGGAGTTTACCGAAGATGAGTTAACAGTGGCGATCTCGCCTACCCTTAACCTCGACAGGGCAACACTCAGCACCAACTAGCCCTGAGCGGACATCGGGCCGCTACAAGTTTGCTATAGCCGTACATGGTAGCCGAGCTTCGATATCCTGCTTTACGCTTTCGACTTCATGGATAACAGTGTGATGTGACGGAAACGTTTTTTTTTTCAGTGCAATGCGACCCACACAACAAAAGCACACTCCTACGCTTGGCATCTAACGTTGCAGTAGTTGACTCCGAATGTTACACCACATGTGGAAGTGGAAGAAATGTGTTGGCAAAGCTTTAAGGCATTTTTGCTACCATCCCCACGTAGACGCCTCCAACACATGCTAGAGGTCAGTACTTCTGAGGTTTTGTCCCAACTTGATTGGTCCCACGATTTCAGTTTCCTCCCCGGACCTTTCGCCACAATGTCTCATAGCAGTCAATCATGAAAATCGGCTCTATTCATTTTGGATGTTGTAGTCTCAGTTTTTGTCCCAACCTACCTTTTCGGATAAATTGTCCTACTGCTGTTTCTCAAAGCGTTATGGTCCGTGCTGAAAAACATACAACAACAACAAAATAACAACAACAACATTCAACATAGCGCTTATAGCAACACTGTCTCTTGCCAAAAGGGGCGACCACATCAGGCATACGGACGATACGCGCACCCGCTTTTCCATCTCCCATGCCGCAGAGGCGCCACAGTGTCACTCGAATGTGAAAAGGAGCATCGCTACCTAGCATGGATTTTCGCATTTGTAGCCTTTTTTCGTATCGGATTCTGAAAATTCAAGCAGAGCCTATTCGCATCTGTATGGCCGACGACATCGACCGAGAAATCAACTGATGGATGGACCTGGAAAATCGTGCTTCCACACAAAATCTGCAGCATTTCTAATCGTATAGAAGCAGTCCTTTCCGAGCGTCCCAAATCCAGGATGACATTCATGCTCTGATGGAGCGTACTGCTCGCACGTCGAATAGTGTCTTCTGCTCAGTCGGCGAGAGCCTCGACAATCACCATTCAGCCTGCTGTCACCGTCATCCTGACCCGCTTTCGAGAGCCATGCGAGCATCTGAACGCATCTGAATTGCAATGTAACAGCTCTTCCTGCCGTGGCGGACACATCATCGTCCTATGCTCGCAAAGAACTGCTGCACCATTCAAACACCGTCACCTCTGATCGCCCTATGGATGATATTCTGACTATGCTCTTCCATATTCGGTCCAGCCCGCATGTACTGTTGCTGTCGTCTCATTTTTCCCTCCATATCGCCCACACCCTTCCCTCTCTCCTCTCGCTTCTCCTACTTCGCTGTCCACTACAGTACTCCTACTGCGTCTGCGTCCACTATCCGACTATCATCGACATACCGATCTTCGCTGGGATTCTCACCTCGTCATTACCCCTCGCCCGCCCGAGTACGCCCTTTGCTATTTGCTCATTACATCTCTACCAATATGCTAAAGGTGATGTCTTACTCCAGCCTCGACTACACAACGCTCAGCCTTCGCTACGCTACTCAGCTTCCGCTTAATGCTGTCAAATG
>MU868857.1:56726-77075 GCA_036418205.1 Ostertagia ostertagi | reverse complement strand
GTGTAGGAAGCTGACGCGTAAGCGGTTTGCTAAGCGTCAATTATCATAATGGTAGAGTTACTATAATATCTAGCGCTAGGACCATGGGATAAAAAGATGATAGTATTAATAAGTACAAAGAAATAAAGAAAGCACTGCAAGCACAAGTTAGCGTCTGGTATCCACATTGTGCGACAGTGATGGGATAGATGACCGCTTCGCGACCGCTTGCGTCGTTGCCCTACCACGCGCATATAGTTGAAAAAGATAAGGGCTTCGTCAGAAACGTAGTGTTCACTCACATGACTCGATTTCTACCGTACAATTTTGCGAATCTAGTGGGAAATTGCGTAGGTTCATCGAACAGCTAAGCGTTGACGTCAGCCTCAAAGCAGCTTGTTTCAACACATAAAAAGTGCATCGACACGTATATGGACAGAAATGACGGTGGAATTTACTTTATGGTCCAAACCGATTCAGAAGTGAGATCTCTTACCTCATACCGTAGGCGATCTTGCCATCGCCACTGATCCGCAGCATTTTGTTGCGTTCGGTGACTTCATGAAGGAATGACTGCTTGTCGTTGGCCAGGAATGTGTCCGGTACCCAAATATTCCTGAAAATTAACTCCCGCTTCTTTTTCTAACTACATATTTTTGTGAGTATTTATCAGTTCTCAGGAAGGGGTACCCCCCAGGAGGCCCGTCGCGCGGCAAGAAGGCAAAGTCAGCGGACGAGTCGCGCGCGTACTATAGGGATTTCGCGTCAAGTTAATAGAGTGTCCCACTGCACGTCCTACATCGCACACCACGCGCTGCAACTCGTCCGCCGACTCTGCCTTCTTGCCGCGCGACGGGCCTCCTGGGGGGTACCCCCTCAGGAAGGACACCAATTCCCTCCATTTCCTCAGACAAAGACCCCTAGCGGTAAGGGTCCCCTGCCGAAGAAGCACAATGTGTTTGGCGTTAATCAGGCTCTCTAGGTCGCTAAATCAATTAAAGTGCCACGCACTAAATCCATGTACTGAATATCCGTTCGTAATATCGTAAGAAATCGCTGGGTCAGAATGTCCTGCTCTACAAGTTTAGCGTCAGCTAATCCAGTTCCAAAAAAGTATAAGGATTGGATGAGGTTCGATCCAAAGAGCTTGCAACTGCGAACACCGCTCCTACCAATTGCACCTCTCGCCGATTTTTATAAAACTTCAGCCTAATGCTGAATATCACAAAAGATGATTTTAATTGGATTTTTACGAGGAAACTTGAAAACCGCTTCTTTTTCGAAAACTAATCAGGAACAGTGTCCTCCACAGTTTAGGCCTAAATGTGGTGAAAGATGTATACCGGAGTGTCAGCAAAGACCAAGAAAATCTCAAGAAGTTCACTGACTCTTTCAGGACCAATGCCCAGAGCAGTAGATGTTTCATGGTTCAGAATATTTTTTGTTTATTTTTGTTTGTTTATTCAGACCTGCAAGTAATACTTACTGGGAGAACTCTCCACTCAGAGTCATCTCTTCGATCGGCCCTGAAGTACCCCATGAAAGGCGCTCATCTGTCCAGTATTGGTGCAAGTACATTGTGATCGTGTAGTCCTTGAAATTTCCTTGTTTCATACAAAATTCGACAAATGATTACATCATTCAAAAACATGTAAAGTGCTTACCATGTTGACTTCCGATATCGAATCGAATGAAGCGATGATGATGTCCATCGTGAGAAGTAAGGCATCCTTAAAGCGAGAGATTGCGATAGGATTCTGTTGTGCTCATAGTGGAAGTGAAGATGCTGAATAATGCCCTAGTAGCGAAAAAAGCAAAGAAATCCGTCAAAAACGCGCAAAATGGGACCACTTCCTCTGCCCGTTGACCTCCGATAATGGACGAGTTGGCAACCAACTAAGAGGTCGTCGGCACTCGTTAAACCATAGCTGCCATCATACCACCAGAGATCATACCTTGATTGATATAGCATTCCATGAGAAAAAAATTGGATACGCGCTCGAAGTGGCATACCTTATCAGAATGATAATCGAACAGCGATCTGCTGAGGGGCGGAGCACAGGCGGAGGCGGAGCTCAGAAAGGATTGGCAGCCCCAGGGCGCTGCAACGAGCGCACCTTTAGTCACAAAAAGGCCACATCTCGATTCCTTTGGGCTCTAGCTACTGCTTGAAGTGCTGCTCGTTCTTCCATGCTGCACAGAAATTTTATCGTAATTTCTCGCTTTAAACCATTCAGCTGTGATTGAATACTTAAATAATTAACTTAATTAGACTGTGCAATTTATCGATCGCTAAGGCACATGGTTGTAAACTGAGGGGGAGAAAACCTTCATAAAACCACTAAAACGGCTCGTTTCGCTATTTCCTCAGAAAGGCCTTATTATTTCGTCAATTTTGGGAGCTCGTCAGTAAGTTTGGGTTGGCGAAATAAAGCCACAAATTATTTCGTCAATTTTGGGAGCTCGTCAGTAAATTTGGGTTGGCGAAATAAAGCCACAAGGGAGAGACGGGAAAGTGGCCTTCCACACGACAAGCAGCAGCGTAGTATCAGGAGCTCCAGTCCTTTACAAAAGTTGACCATTTCGCAAAAGCTCGCGCAGTTGATGTAGAGCTTTAGTCCGTTGAGAAATTTCAGAGTTCCGATTTTGACTTGTTTTTGATTAGTGGTGCCCCGGTAGCGTAACTTGCAACGCATTGCCCGGTAAGGTGGTACACCAGCATTATTGTGAAACTTCAGAATGCACCAGGAACGTTGCTCTGAGGTTCAAGTAGTTGTTTTGACTGTTCCATGAGAATCTGAATGGAATGGTCAGTTTCTATTACGAAATTTGCCTGCAAAAGGAGGACTCGACATCAACTACAGCCATTTAGGATAGATTTGAAAGATAAAAATATACTTCTCAAAGGTTGCTCGCCAGGGTTAGATTATGTGTTGACCCGTTGCGAACTCCTCTTGCCCCCTACCTCCCCCATTTTTAAAAGGTGTCAAAGCGGTGCATACGAGAAGAACAGTTGCCCCATATCAGAGCTTCCGATTTTGGGCCCAAGAGATTTAGGTTCTGCTCTCAATGTGGAGGGCTTGTCGACCTTTTTTCTTACAAGTACATCCTAGACAACCTTATTTCGTGAGTAATTGACCGAAAATAGTACCAAATTGACGTAAACACAAGAATTAGCTGTACTGAGGTCCCAGAGGAAATCAAATCGTTCCAGGCGAAACTAGAGCATTAACGCTAAATGTGAGGACACAAGCACAGTTTCGACACCCATCTATGAGTTCTGATGTAAATTCATGTTATGCATTAGGCGGAATAATATATACAGTACTCGCCGTTTGAAATCGAAAATTCACGCGAATAACGCGAATCCTCGTTAATTTCGTGAATTCGTTATAAGTCGGGTCAGAGTGAAGTATTCCAGAAACGGAAAACACCGTTGAACTCAGCTCTTCAAGCGCTACAAGATGGTGCTAAAATTTTTTCAGAAAGCTTGATTTCGGAATGCGCCATGCACTCGATTTCATCTCAAAAAGTAGTTGCTCGCATGTGATGTGTATATAATCCCGCTTATGCGGGCTAACCGCTACACACAAAGAAGGGCCTCAAAACTTACCCCAGAATGCGCCACGTACTCAATCTCATCCACTACATTGTGAGATTAGATGAATGTTATTTTCCGAATTCTTAGATCTTCATTTCGTTTTCAAGCGCTTACTAGCTTTACGTGTTCCCTCTGCTCTCAATATCCCATCCTCTGTATATCAAGTGGAATCTTTGAACAGTTCTCAGCAGGCATAGTGGGCCTATTATGTGACATTTTCCATTTTCAGAGGACTTGTGCTTGCAGTGCTTCCTTTATTTCTTTGTACTTATTAATACTATCATCTTTGTATCCCATAGTCCTAGCGCTAGATATTATAGTAACTCTACCATTATGATAACTCTCGCTCAGTAAGCCGCTTCGCCACTGTGCGCGTCAGCTTCCTACACATTGTTCGCTGGACTGACTACGATAAATAGAGGTATCTAACAGATTTATCGCTCTGTTTGTAGATGGCTACACCACGTCTGAAGTGCTGATGTTATGGAATCAGCCACAAGCCGTTCATGGCGTTGAAGAAGCGGATGTACCGCAATTTACCATTACCGGTTACCAGACCGAAGACCGTGTGGTGAGCACGGCTACAGGTAAGAGCACCATCGAGTGGTTCATTTCTGGTGCCATTTTGTGATATTGTGGTTTTTATGAAGCGGTGCGGGTTATGACGTTACAATTCAAGTAACAAGTGGTTCTCAAAAGTCAGGTGTAAGTACAAATGCGAACAAATTCTACGCTAAGGGGAATAATGTCCAAAAAGGAAGCCAAAGAAGCATGCGAGATAGAATCTATCCGTTGCGACTTAAACAAAGGTTGTTTGGCCAGAGAGGTTCCTGATTTGATTACTAAATTGCTGATTCGAAAATGAACTATAAGTGTAGATAGTATCCAATGAACCGCCACAACAACCTTAAAGGCACAACCCAGGCAGAGGTCGTGTGAACTCTTCTCTTCGGTCAGAAGTATAGAACCCTAGGGGACAATCACAAATGTGGCGTTCACGTGCACGGAATTCGACCGACAAGAACGCTTTGGGCTTGCAAAGTAAGCTGCTCGAGCTGCAGCGAACGAGCTCTCTTATCAGGCCGTTGTCTGGTGCTCTCTCATCTGATGCGCTCTCTCGCCATACTCTCCTCTTCGCGCTTAGTCTCTCGTTCCTTTAGCACAGCCAATTAGGAAGGTGAGTGAGCCCTCAACCTGAGCGTTTTCGACGGATTCTTTTCCTTTTTTCTTCACTGCCGGCCCACTTGGCACCGATACATTCACATTCGTGTGCAAGAGCCACACCAGTGCGATCCTGGGGCATGCCTTTAAAAAGTAATCTCCACGGAAGCTCCCCTCATTACCACAGAAAACGATACCTTAAAGGAATCTTCCACGGAAAGAGTGATCATTTTGTCTTGTGTGTAGGATTAGTATTATCGAAACTAACGCTTATGTTCCGTTCTTTTTGCTATGCTCATGAGGCTAGGGGCCTAAGGGGTATCGTTTTTCTGTGGTAATGGAGGCGGAGCTTTTTCCGCGGAAGATTCCTTTATCCGCTGGAGAAATGCAACGCAGCGTCTCTATGCTTTGCGCTATCACAACGACATGAGTGCATCTCTTTGACGAACGATATTGCATTGGGTTTATTTGGATCGCTGTCTTATTTGAATGGGGAGAAGGACTAGCGCTAGGTAACACGTTGACGACCGTGTGACATGATGTCATGTCACAGTCTTTTCAAAGCTGGTTTTTGAACATTTTAGGTAACTTATTCATGTGACCGCCATGCTTGGGCATTGTTACAAAAGACGTGGTACCTGGAAAGAAGCATAGGTCAAGGCTATCGAGTTTTTCAAAAAATGTTTGAATAATGATCAGTAGTCGCACTTTTTGTGCTTAGGCTGAAATTGATCGGTACAAAAAATGTTTGCAATAACAATTTGCTACAGTGGTGAGGACACTTGGTCGGAGACATATGCGCGTCCTTTGATCCTGCCTAGTTGTAGCCGCTTCTGCGTTGTATGTGGACGTTTTCCTTTGCCGCCGTTCCTCCTTTCCCGCAAACGAAATCGAGTCTGTGAGTGTTTTCGACATGTGGGTTCGATAGCAAGCCAACGATCATATTATAAGCTCGAGATACAGGGACCAGAAGTGTTTCTAGGAGGGGTACCTCTTAATCGCACGTTAGCTTGGCCCTTTCTACGCACTCTCAAATCGCAGGAATAGCTGAAATGGCCAAAATCGCAAAATCGAGACCTACCACACAAGAAAGATAACAAATAAACAGTTCCCAAAAAGGTGTTCTCGTGGGACCGTGTGACATGATGTCATGTCACATTCGCGCGGTCAAAATAATGCGCGCGGTCCCACACGCCAGACAGCGAAAATGAGCGCGGTCGTCAACGTGTTAAACACGTACGACGTGGAACTCGAACAAAAACTCACCTTGCGAAGCCGTTTGAAAGGGGGAAACGGATCGGGATGGTGGGAGGTGTGCGGATCGGAGGTGGTCGGGCAGCCGGGGCGCTCTGAAGGGTATGAGGGGGAAGTCCCTGTGTGGTAAGCCCTGTTCCGACGTTTCTTTGGTTTTTTCTTCACTACCGATCAACTTTTCACCTACAGCTCCATTATCAACGGTTTTCACCAAGCGAACTCTTTCTGGGATTGTTGCCTTTATTCAAGCATGATGAATTTGGGATGAAGTCGACCCTCGAGGGTAATACGACCTCTGCCGTATTGATGGACTTGTCCATGGTCAAAAATAAGCTGGAGGGGTCCCATTCGCGTGTTTTCGACTTACTTCTCGCCCATTTTCATCGCTGGTGCACCATTTATGTAGGAGGAACCTTTTCCACTTCAGACAAGTCAATCCATCTCGTGGTTGCTGCCTTCAGACAAAAAACGACCCAATCACGATATCGGTAGAAAATGGCCTTAATTTTGGTGTTTTCTGCAGGTTTTTTTGTTTTTTTCTTCACTAGAGGACCACCAATCGACTAGAATTTCCTTTTTGAATACTAATTTCCTCCCATGCTGAAGTGAGCATTCGAAGCAACGTCAAAGGGTTGAACGCCTTCGAAGTGAGCGTGGCGGCAAGTCCATCGTAACGCTCACTTCGAAGATCGCGTCTTTCGAGATGGTCCTTGCGTGATTGCGTGCAACTGTACCGCGTTTCAAAATTAATGCTGCCTCTTTTTTGTTGGTTTTCACTTGCCCAACTTATTTAATTATCGCATTTCTTTGCTTGTAATGATGTATGTGTCTCTGCTTGTGTTCGTGCATACACGATTTGGAGCCGCATTTCTTGCTCATACGAGCCAGCAAGAAATGCCGGCAGAGCAGGCTAGTTCGCGCAGGCAGCTTACCGCGGGGTTTCCGACACGCCCATTCCTCATTTCGAAGCGTAAGAGGGGAACTTCTGTTCAAAAGTTCAATCGGTGGTTTTCTTTGCTTTTTTCCATTGGCAAGCAACTTGCCATTTACAATTTCATTATCGACGTTTTTATACCGCGAATTCGATCCGGAATTGTAGCTTTAAGGGTCAGGGCCTAGGCAAACCTCGCTGGCCACAGTTACTCATAAGTGGGTTTTTCGGTACCAAGACATACTATTCAAATAGCGGAGCATTTGCGCTGCAAGCCGGCTATTCAATGAAATTGTAACCGTGACCGTCCTGTATGACTACGAGGAAATTGTTCCCCTGCCCCTCAGTTGAATAAAAAAGTCCTCGTTCTTATCCCTCACTCCTAGGAATGAGAGTACAAAATATACGCCTCATAATACAGCAAATTTTTCATAAATTCGTTTCTTCCAGCGCTCTTTACGATAACAATCCCTCTCTTCTTCAATTCTTAGGCCGATGTCAGACTTTGCGAATCGCGCGATTCGCTACTAGCGATTCGCGCGATTCGCTAGCGTCCGCGGTCGCGTTGCGGTACCAGCCAATTGAGTGATTCACTGGCCGCGACGCGACCGCAGACGCTAGCGAATCGCGCGATTCGCAAAGTCTGACTTACTTACTTAGAATACTTAGATAGATACAGTCTGACATCGGCTTAAATGCGACCACTTCAACTTCTATCACCGTGATCCTTTCTGAAAACCCCAAACATGATTTCGCCGTCCAATACCACAAATACGACCCTTTTGCTGGGAAATTCCTCATGGTGATCCTGATTCCAGGTGTTTGATCATCTCGGCGTTTCAGAAGGTACTCCACTTTCAAGAGTGATTTTCAGGATCTTATCAGCGGCTGTCGCTAGTGTTCCAACTACAACGTTCTGTTGGCTATTTCATCTTTCAAACATATCTACCTTGTGTTTTGATCGTAATGCTCTCATGGGTCTCTTTCTGGATCAATCACGAGGCAACCAGTGCCCGTGTGGCACTGGGTACGTTTCCATGCCTTTAACGCCTTTTAGAATTCTTTGTTTCAAAACCTAAACTTTAGGCATCACCACTGTGCTCACTATGACAACGATCTCTACAGGTGTACGCCAGTCACTGCCTCGAATCAGTTATGTGAAAAGCATCGATGTGTATCTGGTAGGTTTACACCGAACTTTGCGTACAAGACAAACGACCCATTCTGTGCGCGAGGAAGCGCCGCGTCTTGAAAAATCGTAGACCGATTTCTGCGTTGTTTCTTCAGCATCCTGACGACAGCGCATGTTTTGGCTTTGTCCCGATTAGGCGAGAGCGGTCGCCTCACCTGAGATTGTTGGTGGTGAATACACGGAATAAGGAAGACTCAATCGTTTTAGTTCGATGCATTGGAGTCATCGAAAGGTATAATAACGAGTAGTTCTGGTTCTGAGCATACTATTCCTTTTCTATTTCGAAGTTTGTGAAATAAAAGCGAAACAGGAGGTGGAACAAGCTGAATATTTTGCAAGGGTCAAGAAACTTGTACTAAATTAAAATACCGTATTTTCAACCATTCTGCGGACATCTTTTTGTGGTCAACTTGAAGCAATATTATAAAATTATAGGATTTAAAATTATAGACTTGTAGAATTGAAAATTATAGAATTAAAAGAATGAAAAGAAGGTGCGCACGCGCAAAAATATCTGGTGCCAGGCGCGACTCACTAGCGAGTCGCACCGTCCCACGAGGAGGCGTGCTAAGTTCAACCTGCCACCGGATCGCAATGTTGTCAACGTGGTAACAAAGAACTAAGCAACTACGTAAGTTAGCGTAAAGTCTGTAAATGCAGACAATTAAATCGAAGCAGATTGAGAGAGCGGTCCCATCCATATCGTAGCGACGACGAGCGACAGCGGCGACGCGCACGCGTGGCAAACTTCTGATCACTTCTCGTAAAATGACACCTGTTATGCACTTTTTAACTTATTGCGGTCGCCGCCTCGTTTATCCCCACTTCTTTTTTTTATGAATATTTATTTTCATGAGTATATTAATTAATATGTCTATAAATTGCATAAGAGTAATGTAAATTATAAAGTTCTGGAAAGTAAATATGTAATCGTTGGGCAACGTGCCCAAAATTGTTAACTTAGTCAAGCAAAACGATCTTTCTCCGTATAGCCGTGAGCATCCCGCGATCAGTAATGGGCTGACTATGACCTGAAGGTTTGGCCCATAAAACGAATACAGTCGATATCCGTAAGTTGGGGTAGGCGGGGCTATGGACGTCATTGCAGACTACACAAGCTTGATAGTTGCTGCTTCGAACAGGTGTCTGTGTTTTTATGATTTCCCCACAATAATCGCGTTTCCTGTTGTATTCCCCCTATTCTGCTACTGAATTCCTGCCCTCGGTCAGGTCCAATTCGGAAGAGGTCTAGCAGTAATAACCGCTCCATGCAAAACATGCAAAAATCGTGCATTTCAAATGGATAAGAGCATTATTTTCTTCTAAACTAACCTGCCTCTTCTGAATTGGACCTGACCGAGCAGAATATCAGTACAGAATAGGGGAATACAACAGGAAACGCGAATATTATGGGGAAATCATAAAAACACAGACACCTGTTCGAAGCGGCAACTATCAAGTTTGTGTAGTCTGCAATTACGTCCATAGCCCCGCCTACCCCAACTTACGGATATCGACTGTAACTAGAAATCTAGGCGACCGGAAAAAATGTGGATGAGTGTTGCCGGAGGGAAAGGGGTCAAATGCTATTGGTGGGCTAAGGCTTGCACCAAAGTGGGCGGGGTTTGCCCCAGAAATTCATGACTCATAACGTCTTCTACAAGACCTCATAATTCGGCTCCGAGATGACTTAGAGACCTGAAAAAATGTGTATAGAGTGAAAGTAGGAGTAGAGGTTGAATGTGAACGCTGGGCGTGGCACACCCGGATGTGGGCGGAGTTTGCCACCGCTCTCATAACTCGGTTCCTAGAAGCCCCAGCGCCCGGGAAAAAAGTGGATAAGGGTTGCCGTAGGGAAAGGGGTTAAATGCTATTGGTGGGCTAAGTGTGCACCAAAGTGGGCGGGGTTTGCCCCAGAAACTCATGACTCATAACGTCTTCTACAAGACCTCATAATTCGGCTCCGAGATGACTTAGAACTAAAAATATCCAAAGACATTCTCCAGCTCGGCTGCCCACAATAAACCGGACAAGTTGTGGCTACGCACGAAACGTCAAAAAACAGGACAAGTTGTGCTAACCGCCCACGACAACAGCCGCTATCAGATAGTTCATAACACGTTTACAAGTGCAAGCGCTTGCGCACAACAGATGACGATTAATAGTTACTGCAAACTAAAGTCTCGCGAAGGTAAATTAAGAGGAAACTGATTTAAAAGTAGTACTCTGCACTAAAAATTGATTCACGTCTTGCTACTTGATAGCAAACGTAACGCAGCCGCGCGCGTCTCTCACCTGAGTGCTCTACCAGCCTCAGATTGTAACTACAAATATGCCACGAAACAAATCATACTTATTCGCTTCAGGTGATCTGTCGTTTTTGGTCTCGTATTACGCCTGCTTTGCTGGAGTACGCCGGCTCTTAACTACTCGTATTGGCGGACGTACGATCCGTGGTGGTGGTGAAGAAGGGTATGGGGTTTTTTTTAGAGGCCTTATATCTTACTCATAATTACAACGACAGGTATAGTGAATCAAGAGTTTTAAGGTGGCCAGTATGCAATGCTAATAAGGACGACCGTGAAAGCGCTGTCAACATAAAGGAGTGGGGCGTACCAACCAGTCTGATCAATGTACGTTTATATTTCGTCAGCCTACTAGTAATGATAAGTTACTATTTGAGCAATTTCAGGAACTCAGGCAGTCCACTTCCGATCCACGCACACACGATTTGAATTCGAGCGGTGTTGGTGGAGATGCTCCTGTACCTCTTTCTTCTGCCACAAGAAAAAAGCGGCAGTCAAGTCCGATACCGTCCCTTTGCCCATCTGGACCAAATGGCATCGACGACGGTGACGACTCACCAGAATATCCCCGATATGCCTCAACCGTTCAGGGAATGAGGGCTAGACCATCCCTATCTGCCAGGTGAGGTTTTTTTTGCGGTAGAGGAATGCGGGGCGACCTTGGTGGCATGAGGAACCGTATATGTGCACGCGTACTCTCCGCGAAGCTGAATGTGGGATAAATTTCGGCCGAACTACCAAGCCTTCCATTCCAGGGACCGAATAGGCACTGGGCTAATCTTTGAGATAAAAAAACGCTGTCTTGTACGTCGGCTAGGTCTAAAAATTGTAATCCATAACGCATTGAATTTTTTTTACGACGGTAAACGAATGTGAATGGTGGCTCCATTCGGGAAGGTCGCATCTGATCAAGGGACTCATTTTCTTCAGTTGTATAAAAAATTGAAGATGGTACACTTCACGAATTTGCATGTTCGTTCCTGAAGGTGGCACATTTAAGACCGTCCACTGAGCGCTTACACCACTCTTTGAGTTTATCAGTTTATCAGGTTCTCTAATGGAGGAACGAGTGACGAAATAAATTCACCTATAACCTTCGTCACATGTTCGGTGAAACTCCAGTTCGGGGGGGCCACTCCATTTTTTCTCCAATACTCAAGATAAGGATTAGAGGGCTCACGACACGTAATCGACTCATTTAAAGTAGACTTCTGATAAATATTGGTGTAATGGGTGAGAAACCCTGAAACGTTTTCACATTTCCGCCTGCCATGACCCAAGGGAACGGTCCTGGACCAGGAGAAAGGACACCTCCGCAAAGGGCTAAGGGTGCAGGAGCTCCAGGGTGGATCACCTGTGCAGAAAAGTGGATGGGATGTGGGCAGGTAGTGTGGAATGTAGGACATCCACCGGTCCTTATCACAATCGAAAATGCAGTCGTCTCACCTTATGATCTTACCGGTGCTGTGGATCAGCCCAAAAGAGCTGCTCTCCAGTGACTACGGTACAGATAAGCAATGGGCGTAGCCCCCCCCCCCCCGAACTGGAGTTTCACCCATGTCTCCCTTTTGACTGCTATATTCCTGAAGAAATTCACTCAATGGCTTTTTTTGTGCACGTGTCAGAGATTGCTTATGTTAATGATGAAAAGCATTCAGAATAGGAGGATCATTATAGCTGAAGGTGAATAGGATGGTTTGGCTGTTGTGAACTGCCTTCACTTTACACGTCTTTATATTCTACTCGAAACGTCGAAACGTCACCCTGCCATAAAGCTCTCAGTCAACCTAGAAGTTGATAAGGAAGCTGATGAGGGGTTCTGTGGCATTTACAACTGTGTGCCGTTGCTGAGAGAAAAAACAATCCTCACTTCGCAGAACTCACACTTTGAAGGGGTGAATTCCTATGAGAGTCCATTCAGCTGTCTTTTTCAATCACTTGTGATCACCTTTACTCCTTATCTGATTTTCTTACCGTAATCTGGCGTGCGCTATGTACTTATGAAAGAAGAACCTATTGTGAAGGGTAAGGCTTCGTGGGCTAGTCCGGTGAAGGCACATACTGGCTAAATCTCAAAAGAGAGCACACTCGCGCAGTAGAGTAGGTTGTGTCAACTTGGATGTGTGCTCCCCACCACTAGCTGACCCATTAGTTAAGAGTAGTAGTGATTCGACCGCTCAGAAACAGACATGAGTAGGAAGTTCTCGGGACCACCAGCAATGGTTATTGAACCTGTTCGAATTCTAATTCTGCTCACACCCATCTATTTTTTCTTCTCGGATATAGGAGTCTGAATGGAAGGTCGTCTCGCGAATTCGGTGCTCTCGGGGTTTCTCTTCCGTTTTTTCACTTGCAGCCAGGTCAGATGGCATTTCTAGGGGTGATTACCACGTGGTCCGGGGAACATGTTTGAGTTCTGCTTCTCTCCTGAACAATCCAGGTTATTCTAGGACGAGACAACGACTTCGCTCGACAAGGATGAGGGCGCAGAGTATGTCAGTGTCGCTGCATCGGATGGGCGTACGAGCTCGAAAAGCGCTGCCACGTGTTCGAATCCGAGATGTGAACGTGATTGATAAGTATTCGCGGACCGTCTTTCCGATTTGTTTCGTGATTTTCAAGTAAGAGATAGCAAAGATGGAAAGATCAGACGAGAGAGCATAATTACCACTCTTCATTTCAGCGTTTTCTACTGGGGTTACTATTCCATCATACAGCTGTAAGTGACCGGTACCGACAGCCGATGCTGCATCAGTCTACCTGCTCAATATGAAGCGTAGGCATTCTGTATAAATTAATAAAGATCTCAATTCGCTGTTTTTTGCTGTACTCTTCTCTCATTGCCAGATCGAGCCCATCGAGGATTCAAAAATAAAACGATAAGATCATATTCATGAAAAAGAAAGATGGGCAGTGGAGAGGGTAGAGGAGCAACCAAGTAGAGGATACGTGACGCTTTTGCAATGAAAAACGCCCAGTCAACAAAGTTATAAGGTGCAAGCCCAACGGAGTACAGAATATCGTACACGGACTTGCTGCGTGACCTTCTCTCGCGAGAACCTTCCGCATCGAGCCGCCTCACCTTGAAATACTTGCAATTCCAGCTTCCGCTTCCACGTATGGATTATTTATTTCCGCTGTTCGAGTACATAATATAATAACGATAACAAGTGAAATAACTACTAATAGAATGATTACTAAAGAGAAGGTGTTGGAGCGTCACCTAAGGCTGCTTTCATATTTGCGCCGGTGCAGTCGGTGCCACCCTGCGGACGGCACGGACGGTGCGAAGAGAGTAAAGGGCGTCAATACGCGCACTGGCGCATGACGCGTACCTGGCGTATAGTCGGTAGCCTTCGATCGATACAGCCTCCATATGTTTTCCTCCTTTTTTTTTGATGCTTTGTGTGCCGTCTTGCTTTCATTCGTGTTTTTTTAGCCTGGACTTCTTTTTGTCCTAATCAATATTTTTCAGTTGTCTCTGGAAGGGTAGCATTGTGCACTTGTCCGGGCGCTAAGCCCCAGGTGAGGCCATCAGTGAGCATGGACACTATTTCATACAAAAAGGAAAGCTTGGTGCAAAAATAAATACGAAAGAAAGCAAGACAGCACGCAAAACATCAAGAAATAGAAAGGATGCATCGAAAATGAGATTGCCGATTGGGAGCCGCCGATTCAGGGTCAGTCCTATCGTTGTTACTTTTTCAAAAATTTTTACGACCCCCCTCCCCCAAGGTGGACTTGGTACGACCCCCTTTTCGACCCTCGACCACCATATTCCTCTCTATAGTATTTAATTCTGGTACCACTCAACCCACCAAACTCCGCCCACTTTTCCTCCAAAAAGTGGCTCTCGAGCGGGGGGTATATACCCACTATGAAACAGAAATTTCAATCAATTTACCCCACTTCTACCTATAATCCCACTGCTTCATTTTCCTAAGGGGGGGGGGGGGGGGGGTATACGCACGCTGAAACGGCGAATTTTTCTCCCATGCGCTCCCAACTCACCTAGCCTACTACTCGTGAAAACTCCACTTTCACCACAAACTCACATGTACTTTCACGCGACTGAAGCGGATACGACCCCCCCTCCTATAAACTCAACCAGGTACGACCCCCGTTGTTACTATTAGGTCGGTCCATAAGTCT
This sequence comes from Ostertagia ostertagi, assembly GCA_036418205.1. Lineage (NCBI taxonomy): Eukaryota > Metazoa > Nematoda > Chromadorea > Rhabditida > Trichostrongylidae > Ostertagia > Ostertagia ostertagi. The sequence goes on along the minus strand of MU868857.1, from coordinate 62,499 downwards.
TGCAACAAACCACATTTAATGCTATAGAATTTTAGGGAGAACTACTGCAAAAACCGGCAAGCATATTTACCTAGGTAGCATTCACTTTTGCATTCAGCAAAGTGTCCCGCTTGTTTCTGCTTACCTATTATGGATATTACACCGATTTCGCGAGAGGGCTCTCGTGCCCTTAATTTTTACGAGTACTGCTTGGAATGTTCCGCAAGTCATGCTAGACCAAGGATTGGCCAGAAGATAGGCGAGGGCAGCTCTCTCAAACCACAGTGCAACGGCGCTTCACTCTGCTCAGCGTTGACTTTTTTTATTTGAAAATAACCCACACTCCAACCACCCTGTGACTGACAATCACGATGCTCTATCTGACGGCGTTGAAAAGGGATCTGGATAGAGTATCGATCATTTGCTAGAGCGATTCCGATGCGACAAGGAGACAGCACTGTGGCATCTCCAAAGACTTGTGAAGATCCGAAAATGTAGAGTTTGGTCCCCACGTGCCTTGAGCCCGATTCAGCTCCAAACACGATCTGACACCGTTATGTTCAAGTCGACTTACTAGGGATTCTACGATTGACCATCCATCACATTTGCCGAAGATGAGGAGTGGGTACAGTTTGCTAACAAATGAACAAGCGGCGGTAGTCCAGCTCAAACGCTTCGGGAGATCTTATTGCTAAGTTCAACCTCGTCCAAGTAGGGCCTTCTCGGATTTTTGGTGGAACGGAGGAGTTAAGCTCTGGAAACCCCTCCGTGTAGATGTCGCAGTCAACGCGAAAGTCAACTATCCACAGCTCGAATGCAACGCTTTTAATACGAAAGAAAAACAAGGCAAAGTTTGCTTTTGTATGACACCGTTGAACCACCTCTTGCTAAGAAAATTCAGGAAAATTTCGAGACTCTGGGACGGAGAGTTCTTCCGTATCCACGTTATAGCCCTGACCTCGTGCCAAATAATGCCCTTCTGCTCCCCTCTCCAAACCATCTCCTAGAGAAGAAAGCTCATCCTAACTATGATGATGTCAAAATCGACATCTGATCTTTCTTCGATCAGAATTCAGTAGAGTCCTACAAGGGAGGCATCGAGCAGCTACTAGTGTGTTGGCAATAGGTTGTAGATATTGATGGTGGGTAGCATGCTGGATGAATGGAACAAAAAGATAATGAAAATATTAAATTCAAAATTCGGCCAGTTTGTTGCAAGACTTATGGACCGACCTAATAGTAACAACGTAGGGTTGACCCTGCACCAATTCCATGTACGCGCGCTAGTGCCCGTGTTGACGCCGTACACGCGCACTAGTGCATGACGCTCTTCACTCTCTCCGCACCGTCCGCACGGACCGCACGTATCACACCGGCGCAAAGTATGAAAGGAGCCTAGGCATCAAGGGGCGTGATTAACTCGTCCGAATTCAGAATTGGCGGGGAGAAGCTCGGGTCGCCTCTCGGATTTTTGACCAAGTTGCTTGTTTTTTTTTCACAGACGCACCATCTGGGATTTGCGTCTACATTTCAGCGACATGCCTAGCCAGTTTCGCCTCCAACTGTAATGTTAAAGCGAGCAGGTAGTCAAAAAGAAGGAATTCGTGATACAGTGCATAGAAACGGTCCAAACATAAAGTAATGTCCCATACAAATCAATTCTCAGGTCTTCTGGAGCATGGAATCTTGCTTGGCACTTTAGCAAAAAACGCGCCTAATAAAACTTGGAGCATGAAAGCGACTCAGGAAAGGGGAGCTTTTCGTTTTGCATGCTACTTATTCAGCTCTATGCTGATCTTTGAGGAATCGTCCACTGGAGCGCTCTCCACCTTTCCCTACCTAAAAGCTTTACCTGCGATTACTAGAGTTAACCTTCAAGATTTATGATGAAATTAGATTTTAGTGAGAAACAATCATTGAAAAAACCAGTTACGGTAGTAAACTAGCCAAACTTGCACGTTAACGGGCAGCTTTAATGAGCACGTAACGTGGAGGTGCAAGTTTTTCCGATGATGGTGGAAATCGCTTCTATGGCACCTAGGAGACCTATTTATGAAACTCTGAAGAAAGCTTCCCAGGTGAGCTGCAGCTCCCTGGCAGGGTGGTTCCTTGTTACGCGCAGCCGTAAAACGCGCAGGAAGGGCTCGCTGACAGAAAACGGGACGCGGAGGGGCGAAATACAATGTGTTTGGAGAGACGCAGGTGACGCCCGTTACGCGCAGCAAAAAGTCCTTCGGAGGACTTTTTGGAGTTGGCCAACTTCAAACTGCCAGGTGCGTGGGTCAAAGCACGGTGTTGGAAAGGGAAAGGGAAGCACCTTGCATTGATTCGTCAGTGGTGTAGCGCCTGCGGTCCACGGTGTTGGATCAGTCGCGGGATCAATACTACGATAAGTCTAAAGGTTTGCAACCTTCGGAGGCTATTCCTTTTCTCTACAACCCTTTCACCGCCGATAAGAAGGGCTCCTTAGTGCAGTGGTAACGATGCCGCTCATGGGACGGTGCACCGAAAGTTTGAACCCGTGTGTGACGCAAGGTTTGCAGGCAACGTGGGGCTCACCACTTCCACTATGGCAAATTACCAATGGCTCAATAGGAACGTTCCACGCTGCCGCTGGCAAGGTTGCTGGATCTACACCGCTTGGAGTCTAAGATTTGCAAACAACATCCGTTGCTTACCTGTTGTCAAGACCTCTTCCGATGCTGTGATCGAGTGATCCCTGGTGCACTGGCAAAAACCCGGCTTTGAGTCCTGTCATCCAGGGTTCAAGTCCGAGAGTGGCGCAAGTTTTGCAGGTAGTGTGGCGAGGCTGGCGGTTTCAAGAAGGGTCAAGTCCATGTTTCCACATCCTCGTTCCTCGTCAATGGGTGAGAAACACCACATGTGAGAACCATGTGAGAATCATTGCTAGTCTAGAGCACTTTAAAACTTTTCAAAAAAATTAGAATTCTTGGAATCCAAAATCGGTAGGCCTACCAAAGCTTCTGACCAAGACGTTCCGTTCCGCATTCTCCGAACCAACCAAGCTGTCTGGTCGATTCGTTGCCAACCAGTCCACTTTTCTCCCCTGCTAGTCGATTGGCTATGCTAGCCAATCGACTAGCAGGAACCCTTGCGTTCAACTTTTCTACCTAACTTAAAGCCACAGAATTACAGAATTTTTTATGAAAGAGACGTTCCAGAGATTCAACCCCCTGGATGGGTGAAACCTGATCATAAAGAAGGCCTAAAACTGATACCCAACTTGAGGGCTATGACGCTCTTCTTGAAGGGAGAATCGTCACGTTGAGAAAATCTCATTTCAAATCGCCTCATGGTCTGGTGTCAACATGGATTTCTTCCTAACAAGTCCTGCCGAAGTGCTTCCGTGTCTGCTATAAAAAGTTGTTATGTTGAAAAAGCACTTGATGGGAAGAAATTCATTCCCGTAGCATATATCAATTCAGAGGAGGTATGTGATTCAGTTAGATTGTATCTTTTGTTTTCCGAGTTGAAAACATTTGATATTTCATGCTCACCACTTGTGCTTCTTGTGTCATTTTCTCCTCTAAAAAGCAAGCCGTTATAATGAACGACGATCTTTATGTGTTGGTAATCCTGAGTGTATCCATGCAAAAAACAATATAAGAAGTTAGTTTTCTCCTTCCAGATGAGTCTGTGCTATTTAATCAACCCATGAAAGGCTTAAGTCTGGCTAGTCTGGCTACCCAAGTTGGAGCCTAACTTCAAACCGTGCACGCGGCATGAGGCGCCAATTTCCACTGCACCACCTACGCCCTAAAATCGTAACAGTTTTAATATTGTATGTCTAACAAAAACGCAATATACATATGTTTTATTTACACACATGTATTATGCGAAAAACTGCAAAATACAAAATTAACGAGAGAGGAGGCCAAAAAGGTCACTCGCACTTGAGTTGTACATGTGTACATCGCGCAAAAAAGATGGATGCCTGATTAAAAAATAGATACATCTTGATGAAAGAGAGATGATCTTATCGTGCTTCTTCATAATCCTAGAAACATAAAGCAGTCCATTATCACAGACTGCTCAAAAAGGCCATACAACCGACATTCTTCGCGTGACATAAACTCTGCTGTGGTTCATGCATAAACTGTTACAGAATTCTATGCTCGTGTACAGAGTGTCCCTTATTATGCGTGCTTTTGCGAAAACATCAAAGCACAGCTTGGGATAGCATGATCACTGTAGTCTTAAGTACCAAAAAAGAAAGTGACTCTTTCTACTCTCCCCTCCCTCCGAGAATCGCAGCACGCTGCGACAGGAATAGTTGTGGTAAGCAGACAATAAGGGGAAACCTTGGAATACTGCGGCTCATTGATTCGATGAAGATGAGGATTTCAATAACACTATAGAGAAAAGTATTCAAAATAACAGATTCTTGGGGTAGGGAAAAGGAACACTGGATGTGATGTGGTCGACACTTCCACCAGACGTGGTTTTTCCAACTCGCCTTCTTGATAAGATAAGAAGATAATGTAGTTTTTACCCAATACTAATCTCAGATTGGCATTCGGAGCTACTGAAAATGACATCCCATCGAGAGAAAAGTTGGTGTGAATTCGTCCATGACACACCTTTTGTTTGCCACTTGACAAGGAAGCCCAAGCACTCTAGGAGCTCTGCAGTAAAAGTGAGAGAGCATTGGGCAACACAACTTTTCAGGCTTACCACCTTCCAAAAAACCGGAATTCAAAATGGGTAGGCCTACCAAAGCTTTCTAAGTTAGAGGGGGGGGGGGATGAGGGGGGGGGGAGGCAGCGAGCCACAATATCCTGCTTTCAGTGAGGCTCTGGTTTTGAATATGCTAGCCAATCGACTACCAGGAACCCTTGCGTTCAACTTTTCTACCTAACTGAAAGCCGCCTTGAATTTTTCACCGTAAGACTCCACGTGACTTGTTTTGCCGTATATCTTGTCTTACAGAACTTTTTATGAAAGAGACGTTCCAGAGATTCAACCCCTTGGATGGGTGAAACCTGATCATAAAGAAGGCCTAAAACCGATACCCAACTTGAAGGCCTATGACGCTCTTCTTGAAGGGAGAATCGTCACGTTGAGAAAATCTCATTTCAAATCGCCTCATGTCATTTCATTCCTTTCAAATCGCCTCATGGTCTGAAGTCAACATGGATTTCTTTCTAACATTCCTGTCGAAGTGCTCCGGTGTCTGCTATTAAAAGTTGCTATGTTGAAAAAGCACTTGATGGGAAAGAAATTCATTCCCATAGCATATATTAATTCAGAGGAGGTATGTGATTCAGTCAGATTGCATGTTAGTTTATTTTTTTAATTGGAAACATTTGATATTTCATGCTCACCACTTGTGCTTCTTGTGTCATTTTCTCCTCTAAAAAGCAAGCCGTTATAATGAACGACGATGTTTATGTGTTGGTAATCCTAAGTGTATCCATGCAAATAACAATATAAGAAGTTAGAGTTTTCTCCTTCCAGATGAGTCTGTGCTATTTAATCAACCATGAAAGGCTTAAGTCCTGGCTACTCAAGTTGGAGCCTAACTTCAAACCGTGCACGCGGCATGAGGCGCCAATTTCCACTGCACCACCTACGCCCTGAAATCGTAACAGTTTTAATATTGTATGTCTAACAAAAACGCAACATACATATGCTTTATTTACACCTTTGTATTATGCGAAAACTGCAAAATACAAAATTAACTAGAGAGGAGGCCAAAAAGGTCACTCGCACTTGAGTTGCACATGTGTACATCGCGCAAAAAAGGGAGCAGATGGATGCCTGATTAAAAAAA
>MU868857.1:29733-42440 GCA_036418205.1 Ostertagia ostertagi | reverse complement strand
CGGTTTCAATCCAATACCGCCTGGTCTGCTACGACCGCCCACCTCCGGAAGTGGTGCGTGGCTGGCATAACGTGTGAAATCAGCTAGGATTGCCGATAGAACGACTGACATCTCCAGAAAACTTGTTTGTACGTGCCTCTTTCCCCAAGCCAGCCTCCTTCACTGCTAGTGGGAAAGAGGGTTTTGTTAACGGCCTTGTCGACGGTTTTTCTCAGTTTTTTCTCCACTGTCGTTCCACTTCGCATCTCTATACTCAGTTTCAATCGCCATAATACCCCCTTATTGAGCCCGACTTAAACGAAGAAAGACCAGCAGTCGGATTCGAAGTCATGTCACTTAGCGTAAAATTTCTTCCTGGGGAAGAGCGCTAGAGCTCAGACTGAGTTGTCTTTGTTGGCACGAGGATAGGGCCACACGGCGGAGGTGGAAAGAACTGCTAGCCTGAGAGTCTCCAATTTTTTATGAATATTCTCCGCAAGGTGGGGTCGAACGACCTCAGGAAAAAAGCAGACTTTGTCTTTCTTGCACTTTCAGTTTGAATCAGGGTGAATAACGGTCGAGGAAATCCTCGACAGGGGGTCGTATTTGCTCCGATGAGAGTTGGGAGGGGGTCGTAATCAAAAGGTTCATCAACGGACACAACGGTGCTGCTGCCACTTATTTGCTGTCATCATTAATTTCACAAGTGTTGTAGTTAGCCTAATGCAAATAATATCTTACACCTGTCTGGAATTAAAATTCAAATGGAAAGTGCTTGTTGATTTGGTTCGTAGTGATCAGTACGAAGACATAGGAAGGCAACGCGTCTTGCAAGAAGAATCGTAGGGAAGGGCAGCGAATAGATTCTATTTTAGATTAATCTACACACTTGGGAATCTACTGAAGGAACAGTAATTTGTAGAAAGTTTGGATCGAGAAATTCGCAGCTTCCTTGGCATTGTCAAATACTGCAGCCGCAAGATGCATCATTCATCGGAACAGGGTCGGAAAGGAAGCGACGTTAATAAAGGAGTGACCATATCTAACTATGGCCATAAGAGTTATTTTGACAATTGAGGCTAGAAACACCTTCCTTGCATAAGTAGTTGCCGTGTTGACAGAACACCTTCCAAATGACTCCGAGTGGGGTCACTGCATGGCGCATACAAGAACGGAATGGATCTGCGCCAAGTGCATCATTTTCAATTTACTCCATCGAACTGACGTGTACAGAAGCATTTTGAAGGTGTTCAAAGAAGTTCCCTACTACGGCGAGGGAGTAATAGAGTTTTCGAGTGGCTTCGAAAATTTCCTTGACATTTCCTCGACGCAGATTTCTCGCGAACTAGAAAGCGTTCGAAACAACTGGAGCACCTATCAGAAAGCGCAAATCTTCTACTTTACAACGCTTCCTCCGATTTCAAAGCATTGCCAATGAAGACAGCTACTGTCTTCCAAAGAGTGGGAACTCGCATGTAAATTTCAATTTCCTCGACAATTTCCTCGACGTCTCCCAACTCTCGAGAATAGGAAGTGCTTAGAAAAAAGCTCAGCACAATTTAGAAACTAGAAGTCTTGTGCATTCAAAAGCTGCCTTCTTTTTCTGAAATGGTTGTCAATGAAGAAAGTTATAGTCCTTCAAATAGGGGTACATTTGACGATTTTTCCAACTAGCGCGCTCCAGGCACAGCGCGCGACGCGACCGCGGGTAGTTAGCGCCGCTATACTGGAGCTTGACATTGTTAAGCTCCCTGTGTCCATGTCCATGTTCTACTCCCGTCCTTCCCTAGTTGTAGAAGTCCATTCCCTGTTCTTGTTTTAGTTTCTCGTCTCTCGCAGGTAAGTCCTGGTCCAGTTCTTCGCCTGTGCAGAGCTAGGTTCGAGATTTATCTTTCGATGCAAAAGAGAGCGACGCTGCCTCTCTCTTCTGCATCTGAAGATAACATTTTTTTAATTTGAACCGGTTGTGAGGATGGTAAAGGTAAGGGTCGTATCGGAGCTTCTGATTTGGGGGAGGTCGTGAAGAGGCGGCCATTTCCTCGACACGATTTTCACCCTGATCTGAATGCATCGCCGCTGTCGACATTGACCTTCTCCAGTGACCGCAGTATTAAAGGAAGCGATTACGATAAGGAATTTTCGCATCGGGGGAGAACCTGCGCCACACGGAGCAATTACTTGGCTGCCAAGGAAGCGATGTGTGGCGCTTCCACGGCGAAAGGTGCTGTGGTTGCTGAGCAGGACCTCCGCAGCGCTCCGCCCCCAGCAGCGATCCGCCCACAAGTTTACTTGTTGATTTGGACGAGCTGCGTGACCAGCAGCGGCGCAAATGGAGCATCTCGATTAAAGCGTAGTTTGGCATGGTGCCATCAAACGCGTTGCGGTGAACTCGTTCATACGTCCCTTTCTGAGCTGTTACCTGTTCATGAGTGAAAACCAACGGCCAAAAAGAGGGTCCCGTTTTGCGTTTTCTTGACGGATTTTTCTGCTTTTTTCGCTGCTGGGGGTACCATTGAGCACCACCACGTCACATTGAACCCTTCTTGAATTTATCGTAACCGCTTCCTTTAAGGGGCGGCGGTTCACTGCGCAAGGTCCTACTCATGTTCCACAATATCTTGGAAGGGTCCTTAACCCTTTCGGCCCTGGCGGTGGCAATTGCCACCACCAAATTCAAACGCTTGCATTGCCGCTGAAACAGCATGGTTTTTCTAATCCTGCTAGAGGTTGCTTCAGTCAACCTTCCCCTTCCTAATTATGAGCTAAACCTGCCATTTCATTGTGTGTTGCTGTTAGTATTACGTGCGCCGCTCACGCGACGCGGCAGCGGCGATTTTTGTGTGGGCTTGGCTTTGCGGTCCTTGTCCATAGGAAGCTGGAGGGGTTAGAGAACTGATAAGACTAAAGTTTCAGACATCAGTGGAGCCAACAAGAATCACCTTAAGATCTCTGCTCTCACTTAAGCCTCACAGCCTCCTGCCCAAACTGCTATCAGAGAGCGATAATCTGGCCCAGTCGGGAAAATATACGTTCCAAGACGCAGTGGAACGGTAAGGAAAGCAATAACATTTGTATGGCAGAATAAATTTGTAAATAATGGCAAGGGACAGGGAAGCCGTTCTCTAAGGGAGCAGGTTACCATATGCCGTGTTTCACGACTGGAGAATGCATCTAATCCTACATTCCCCCACGGCCGACGTCGCATCGCGGGTTGCGGCGGCTGGCGCGGCGACCTAGCCACCTCAACGATTGAATCGTCACGCACCCCCATTTCCTCGACACGATTTTCACCCTGATTGAATGACAATCATCGCCGCTGTCGACATTGACCTTCTCCAGTGACCGTAGTATTAAAGGAAGCGATTACGATAAGGAAATTTTCGCATCGGGGGAGAACCTGTGCCACACGGAGCAATTACTTGGCTGCCAAGGAAGCAATGTGTGGCGCTTCCACGGCGAAAGGTGCTGTGGTTGCTGAGCAGGACCTCCGCAGCACTCCGCCCCCAGCAGCGTTACGCCCACAAGTTTACTTGTTGATTTGGACGAGCTGCGTGACCAGCAGCGGCGCAAATGGAGTATCTCGATTAAAGCGTACTTTGGCATGGTTCCATCAAATTCGTTGCGGTGAACTCGTTCATACGTCCTCTTTCTTAGCTGTTACCTGTTCACGAGTTGAAACCAATGGCCAAAAAAGAGGGTCCCGTTTTGTGTTTTCTTGACGGATTTTTCTGCTTTTTTCGCTGCTGGGGTACCATTGAACACCACCACGTCACACTAAACCCTTCTTGAATTTATCGTAACCGCTTCCTTTAAGGGGCGGCGGTTCACTGCGCAAGGTCCTACTCATGTTCCACAATATCTTGGAAGGGTCGTACTCAAAAGAGGTTTGGCTTCTGCTGTCAGAACTCCCGAATCGTTCACGCTAGGCTACTGCTCTGCTCGGAGATTTGCTAGTACACTTCCACCCAGTCCAGAACCCTGGTGAATATGCTGGATGATCACTGTAAGGAACTAAGGGAGATCAGAAGGAACATGACGATGTCAGATCGTGTAGGGAGCTGTTTCGGCTCAGAGCATGTAAGAATCCGTTCAGAATTATTAGGTCGGTCCATAATTTTTGAGAACCTTTGGTGTTTTTCGATTCAATTACTTATCTTATTTCTCTGATGTACTTATTCAGCATAGTATACATCACCATTATTACCAACATATAACCAATGCGAGGGTGGGTATTCAGTGTCTCTCTTGTAGAATTTCATAGAGTTCTGATCGAAGAAATATTGGATGTCGATTTTGACTTTATGGTGATTCAAGTGAGATTTCTTCTCCAGAAGGTGATTGAGAGAGGAGAGCGGATAGTCGTTCGTTGTGAGCAAACGAAGAGTAAACACCGTAGCATCTCACCATTTTCTGCAGTCTTCTTCTTTTTCTTTCTTTTTGAATTTGTCCCTTTTGGGTTCTCAGCTCTGAAAGAAAAGAACTCCAATTAGAAACCTCAACCAAATGACTAGCAATGAAAGACAGTAACTAAAACAGAGATAAAATGAGAGAGAAGAAATGATAGGAGAAAGTAATGTTCTCAGTAACGCTCAAAAACAGTTGTGGAGATCTAGGTACTTGAAGGAGTTGTTGATATGCTTTTGGGGCTATTAAGAGAGGCTGGGAGCCCGAGGAGTCGACAAGGGTGAACTTCGAGTAGCGTGCGCTAAGAGTGCTAGCTTTTCAGCTAACTGTCAAAAAGAACATTGTATAGGGAGCTCCAGTTCATGTGATCCTCCAGAAGTCTGTCACGGTATGTATTTTAGTGATAGGGCGTAGATCCGGATAGACAATTCGGTAAGGGTCTTCCTACATGTATCAGAAGACCCCAGGTAGCTTCAATTCTTTTGGAGGACCATAACGATGTGTAGTGATTAGCCGTCTCTAAGTACTCGTCGCGTTATGTTCACACCCATCGCAACTAAAGCTTGTACTAGACACCGGCGTCCAAACTTTCAACAGGGCAATCAAGTTTCACGAATCTATCACGCCTATAGATGACAGGGCTTGTACAGGCTGAGACGAATGGAATCCGATATACCAGGGCGTTTCCGAGCTGTTCAGAGCACAAGTGAATATTTTGCCAAGCTCGCTGTCAAGCCACGCCGCTCTAATGTTTCAGGAAGAGGCGTTCGGAGTCAAGATGGAGCACTTCATGTAACTCACATACGGAAGCGCTATTGGATGGACGCAGCTCAGCCGCAGCAAGGCAAATGCTCCCCAATGTGACCTTCATCCAACGCAAATCGTACCGTTGGAGGGCAGGTTAGCAACACCAACGACACTTACTTGCATCAGAGTTATTGCAAATTTCGCAATGTTGAAACCTACTAAATATAAAACTGATATGTTGGACGGCAACTTATGAATAAATGTCTGCCGCCCATGAAGGAAATTGATTAGTGGTCCTCACTACTGATTCCCCTGATCGTTTCCTGAAGGAGGAAAGTTACGATGACACTTACACCTCGAAAACGAACCTCTGATGATTCTCCACCCTCCAGATTGCTCTCGAAAGGAGGGATCGCTGGCTAATTGGCAAATGAAAGACCGTTTTAGGCAGCAGCGGTTGAGCTGGATATTGCATTAGAGGGGTTTCACTGCGAGGTGCTCTGGCTCACAACCAGTAGCTGCCTTAATCTTCTGCTGTGGGACGCTATTAGTGTTGATTATTTTAACTCTATCGGATCTGACCATATCAGAGCACACCAATAGGATGTTCCACTAGCATCTTATAATGCTTGATGGTTTGAGGGGTGTGTGTCCAAGAGGAAAAAACCTGGATGGAGATGTATCGGGGCTGGTCGAAGCATCATTGTCACATCCGTCATCAAGCACAGTATTCGATGCTTTATTCTCGGCCGTGTCACTGAAACTAGAATTGTTAGCACATAAATGTATTGACTTGAAAGTGAGTAACGTATGAACCTTGATGGTTTGACTTCTTTGGAAGAAGATTCTTTTTCAGACTGTTCGACACCACCTTTGGGTCTAGGTAACTCGTTCAAAGCCTTGTCACTGAAAAATACGCCGAAAACAGTTAAAATAGAGAATGTAGAACCATGAGTTTAAAATTAATAACAAAATCATTTCGAGAAAAGACGTTCCATTCATCGCAGTTGCGCCAGTTCAGCAGCGTAACCTCCGATTCAGAGCAGAGACTTTGCGAATCCGTTAATCTGTTAGCGAATCGCGAGCCCTGAGCAATGCGCCAGCGGCCCCATCTATGTACCAGCGTTCGGATGATATAATGCTATTTGGTAGCGGGAGTCCCCCTCTCACTTCCATATGATGCCGAGCAAGGTGAAGCATCGGTCGGGGAAATCCTCGATAGGGAGGTCGTACTTGTCAGGCTGGGTCACGGGGGGGAGTAGGAGGGTGTAGCGCAGCAGAAAGCGAATATGTGTGAAAAAACATGATATAAAATATTCTTTGCAGGTTCAGTCGCTCCATTCCTCTACCTTTATGAGAAGGTATTTGAAAGCAGTACAAAGAATGAAAGTGCATCTCCGCAAGGAACGGGGCCACATGTGCACACGCGCTGCAAAGGCACCTCCTCATCTACCGCCCGCTCCCTCTCCCTTAATACCTCGTTGAGAATGACACTGTTGTTAGGGACGCTGTCGCAAAAACGACAACCGTGAAGGAAAGCCCTGGGCAAATGAAGTTCCTCAGGTTGTAGGAGTTACGAAATGTGTTTACTACAATGCAGCTTCTGTCAACTGGTCATGATCATATAACACCTTTCAATCGATTCTGCAACTTCGAGTGAGGTCGGATGCATGGCCTATACCCAGACAAAATCGGATGATGACGATTGCCCCTTTTCTTATTGCTTATGTTGAAGAATGTATTCTAGACACATTTCGAGCGTTGCCTTCGAATATGTACTCTAAACGTAGGATCGCTAACTGGGAAGTTCCTTCCTTCAAACTCTACTACAATGGAGAAGACACCAAGCGGAACGGTGTGGCCATAGCGGTAGCGGAGTCGCTCAAGGACTATGTCTCCGCTGTGAACACGATCAGCGATCGGATATGGCTATACTCTCCGTGTACGCACCGCAAGACAGGATGCCCCGAGAGTGAGAAGGACGAGTTCTACCTGAGCCTGGACGAAGCCATAAGATCGGTTCCGGAAGGCGATTACCTGACCATAGCAGGTGATCTGAATGGTCACGTCGGCAGTGACAGAAGAGGCCTGGAAAGGGTGCACGGAGGTAGAGGGATAGGAACGAGGAACGCTGAGGGAGAGAGGGTTCTGGACCTGGCTACAGCCCACGATCTGGCAATCTGCAGCACGTTCTTCGCGAAAAGGGAGACTCAAGGTAACCTACAGCAGTGGAGGGAGACAGACGGAAATCGACCATGTGCTGGTAAGAAGATCATCCCTCAAAACTGTGAAGGATATCAAAGTACTCCCCAACAGAGGCCTTCTCTTGGCAGACATGCCACTGACCTCCTAAAAGAAGGCAAGGGTAAGAACGAGAGGAGAATCCGGTGGTGGAAGCTGCACCAAGCGGAGAAAGATGACCTCAAACGAAGGATAATGGAAGTTGGTCTCCCAGATCCTAACGGGCCAATACAGCGGACTTGGGGCAACGCGGCTGAGACCATCCTGCGATGTGCCAAGGAGGTACTGGGCGAGACGCGAGGTGGAATCAGGGGAGACAAGGCAGCGTGGTTCGGGGTCAGGAACGAGGATGTCAGAGCGGTCATGCAGACTGCCCCTGTCCAGCTGAAGGTGAGGGAACAGCGTCTGCGATGGTATGGGCACGTGCTAAGGAGGCCACAGGATCATCCGATAAGAACAGCAATGGACTTCGAAGCACAAGGCAAGCGACCGCGAGGAGCCCAAAGAAGAGGTGGAGAGACGTCATCAAGAAGGACCTCACTGAAGTCAGGGTCACAGCAGAAGATGCTCTGGATAGAACAACATGGCGACGGCTGACAAAAACAGCGGACCCTGCGACTGCGCGGGACTAACGCTAGGGAGTAAGAGAACAAAGCTGTAAGGCATTTTGCTGTGACTGCCTGAACGAGGATAGGATTAAATTATTCAAAGTCAACCCACTTGTGAAATATGCCACGCATTCCACTTCTATTCAGAGTAGTACTGCATTTCAACAACGACTTGTGGGGGCCGGTCCACAGGCGCGTGCAAGTCAGTATTTTTATCCTCCCAGACGAGTTTCGTACCCATTAAATGACCTCGCGGAGTGGAATGCTCGGCTGGCCTTGATACCTTTTGACCCAGGATTTGATCCTCGACCGTGCCCTGATAAAGAATAACACCTGCTACCATACCTCCTCCCACCGGAATACCTTTCATACCTTTCCTATAAGAGCAAGACTCACCAAGCCAGGTTTGCTTTTATTCGCTCCATAATTACAGCTTCAATGCCACACCGAGCCGCATATTCTGCATCCTTCATGAGCAGACTGACGAAAAACTCACAATACGGTGACAGTTTTATCTGAAATAAGATTAATCGTCAGTCTATGAAGGCGATGGGGTGCATTTTGGTGCAGTTCTTCGTGTAGTATTAGGTTGTCAGAAAAGTCTTTGGGATTTTGGCAAGTTTTTTTCCAAAATTGTTTTTCTTCTTTAGTGCAGCCAACAATTGTTGAATACATACACCACAATAATCGTCGAAACATTGCTCTTCAGCAGGCAGCTTCAGGTTGCCGGCCGTTCAGAAATCCCGAGTTTTGGGCGGAAACTCAAGAGAGGTTGACTCCTACTAGTCCATCATCGGACTGCACCTATTTCAGTACTTCGACAGCAACAGAGGCGTATGGTAGCCTGTCTCTACCTGGTTTGCTGTTCTCAATAAGTGGGTCAGATCATTTCCATAACAAGCTCGTCCACGAAGAAAGAGGTGGTGACCTTTTCTGAACCTTCTTTGTGGACGAGCGTTGCCGACCTGCAACATTGTCTCTCCAATTTGCTGAGTACCATGCCGGGGAACAATCCACTTGCATTCTTCTTCTCCCTAGCGTTAGTCCCGCGCAGTCGCAGGGTCCGCTGTCTTTGTCAGTCGTCGCCACTTCGCTCTGTCTAGGGCATCTCCTGCTGTGGCCGTGATTTCACTTAGGTCCTTCTTGATCACATCCTTCCACCTCTTCTTTGGGGCTCCTCGCGGTCGCTTCGCCTTCACTCTTATCGGGTGGCCTTGCGGTCTTCTTAGCACATGTCCATACCACCGCAGTCGTTGCTCCCTCACCTTCAGCTGGACAGGGGCAGTCTGCATGACCGCTCTGACATCCTCGTTCCTTTACCCTGTCCAATTACGTCCAGCCGCAGGCCCAATATTCTGAGCAAAGTAGTTAGGATTTGTCCACTTAAGTGTATTTTATAAAGGCGAAAGTTGTAGCGGCAAGTGGCACGCTTACCACGCGAGCGGTCCGGGGATCAAATCCTGGGTCGTGAGTCGCCCGGGCCAACCAAGCCTTCCATCCCTCCGGGGTCGGTTAATTGGTACCAGACTTGTCTGGGAGGATAAAAACACTGACTTGTACATCGGCTGGCCCCCGCAAGTCATTGTATAGGCCACATCGCATTCAAACGCCTACGAATGTACAAATGGAAGTAGAATGCGTGCCGCATCCCAAAAAGGGATTGATCAACGGCAAATGCTTTATCCTTTTATCCTTATCAGAATCCACTTGACACTACCAACAAAGTTGGCTGATCAAGCGATAGACGGGCGGCAAAGTCAAAATGTCCTTGCAAAATTTTATGGTTTCAATAGCCTGTGGTCAGTCAGATCTCAAAATATCCTTTCGCCATAATTTCACTTCTTTTGGAGGCGATATTGAGGAACGGCCATTGTGGTCTGGTAGCACTGAAAGAGCTCCGCCAATTACCGTGCATTGCACTAACCACTCTCTCCAATCGAATTCAGAACACACTCGTCAATGAGGATGGCAGGCTGGCCAGATTTGTGGTTCTTTCTCAACTATCCTGAAGCTTGGCAACCAAATAATTAGCATATTGTAATCTGGAGGTCCATCACAACACGTAGAACTCCTACTGTTTGGCCTCAAATGACGCATTTTGTGGGCTTATAAAGGCAGGAGCAGTCGAACGTTTTTAAGCTTCAAACGCTGCGAAATGCTACGACAGAAATGCTGTGAGAGAGAGCATTAACCACCGCTCATATGCGTTTGACAGTGAATGTTTCAAAACAATTCCTAAAAGATTTTGCAAGGTGAACAAAGAAATGCGCAAGAACTTTTCCGACAACCCAGTACATTGCATATGACAAGCACACCCAATTTTTATAGAAAGGAGAGCTCCAGGAGTCGATTCGCTCGTGAAAGAACAGAACTGAATGGGTACTTTCACTTTCCTAGCCGATACTAATGATAAAACTAAATGTTCTTTGTGATTTCAGATGCCTAGAATCCTGTGCACCAAATGCCACTCCCAGCTGTCAGTGTAGTGCCAAAGATTGCTTCACTGAAAAAGATGAGAGATACAAACAAAACAGTGGACAAACCCCATGGAGTATGGATGTGTCCTTTTTGTATACAGTGATGATCCCTTTCTTCTTCGTTGTAAAAGCACTCCGTACAGGATGCGCATTGGAATTTCCTAAAGAAAGAGGAGATAGAAAAATTTCAAGTATAAGTGCTTCTTCTATCTGCGGAGCTCCCTTGGTCCTGTTCAAAGATAGTGCGGTCGAGAAAAGGTGTTAAACGAGTGTAGACCACCCAAGAACACGGTCCGTTCCTTTTAGTAAGGGCTTGTGATTGCAAAAAGAGGTCTTTCAGGAAAGTAGTAATATTTTCCCACTACATTTACTTCGCTACTATATTTTCTAGCAGATTTCCTAAAGGTCCAAGAAAGCAGAAACTATAACCTCACCGATATGATATGTGTTGGTAAATGTGTTGAATCAGATCGTATCTAGAAGGATTGTTTGCATCACAAAGTAGGCATTTTAGGAGTCCTCTGAATAATAATCAATGATAAGATAATCAGTTTCAGGAAAAGTTAACAGTCCAAAACTTCCCCAGACAAATAAGCACACCCACTCAATAATGGATAACTTCATTAGGCTTATGTTTCTACCTCGTGCTTTCACCAGAGTTTCTGGAGTTAGAAAAAAATAATACTTACGAGCTCAAGGTCATCCCACACCCCATAGTACACCTTTACTGACGAGCCTAGAAACTACCCGAATTCACTGGAGGCGAAAGCATTGTATCTTTGCCACCCAATGCCGACTATCTTGGACGTAAAAACAACGGTCCGATATCAGGAGGGGGCCAGCGTTCAAATGGATATGGCGAGTGATCTGAACAGCGCTCCTGGATACAGTAAGGTTTCTTTTATTTAGTTGATCTTAGCCACCGGTTCAAGTTAAAACTAAAAACCTTCAAACGCGAGCATTCGGGGCTAGTGACAAAGTCCATCGGTGGGTCGTCCAGAACGAGTAAGCCGATAGAGTGGGGTGGAGCGCCCTCCTCACCCCCCCCCCACACACCACACACACAGAAGTAGAGATAATCACTTTGCCACTCTATGCCAGTAGATCAAAGAGACGTAAAGGCCTCCAACAATTGGTTCGCAACAGCAGGAAACAAAACGGGCTTCACTATTCCAGAATGTGTATGTTTTTCACCGCTAATCAGCTATCTGAGCAGGGTGAAAATCGTGTCGAGGAAATAACCGCCTCTTTACGACCCCCCTCCAAAACATGAACTCTGATACGACCCCTTTTTGTCCTCTGCACATCCGGTTTTATATCAAAAAATGCTAGTTTCAGATGTGCGAGAGGGACGCAGCGCCGCTGCCACGCAAATGCGGCTTGATCCAAATGCTAGATTCAATTCTGCTCAGATTAGGTTCTCCTTCTTTCCTTTAAAGACATTTAACCTTTGCCACATTGGCCGGAAAGTAGAACATTGAAGGAGGTACTGCCCCTACACAGTTGAACAGTCTCGCGCTCCAGTATAGCAGCGCTAACTAAACGCGATCGCATTGCGCGCTAGTTGGAAAAATCGTCAAATGTACCCCCTATTCAAAGGACTATAACTTTCTTCATTGATAACCATTTCAAAAGTGAAGGCAGCTTTTGAATGCACAAGACTTCTAGTTTCTAAATTGTGCTGAGCGTTTTTCTAAGCACGCCTATTCTCGAGAGTGGGAGACGTCGAGAAATTGTCGAGGAAATTGAAATTTACATGCGAGTTCCCACTCTTTGGAAGACAGTAGCTGTCTTCATTGGCAATGCTTTGAAAATCGGAGGAAAGCGTTGTAAAGTAGAAGATTTACGCTTTCTGATAGGTGCTCCAGTTGTTTCGACGCTTTCTAGTTCGCGAGAAATCTGCGTCGAGGAAATGTCAAGGAAATTTTCGAAGCCACTCGAAAACTCTATTACTCCCTCGCCGTAGTAGGGAACTTCTTTGAACACCTTCAAAATACTTCTGTACACGTCAGTTCGATGGAGTAAATTGAAAATGATGCACTTGGCGCGGATCCATTCCGTTCTTGTATGCGCCATGCAGTGACCCCACTCGGAGTCATTGGGAAGGTGTTTTGTCCTAGTGACGACTTGCTTAAGCACACCAAAAGATATTTCCAGTATTAACTAATTAGAATAACTCTTGTGGTCATAGTGATGTCTGATCATTCCTTTATTCAAATCGCTTCCTTTCCAACCCGTTCTGATGAATGAC
>MU868857.1:17233-24733 GCA_036418205.1 Ostertagia ostertagi | reverse complement strand
GTCCTGTAAACCCTTTGATGCTGGTCCTCATCGCCGCTTGTTGTCTCCTTACAAGCAGCCTATCCAGTCATTTATTGAGCCGCAGACGAATAATCAACCATACCCAGAGAATGACCCTTTTATACACCCTGATAAACATATCGTGTATAGAGTACTATCATTCCCCAACGAGATGAGAGAAACTTGAAAGAGACTTCTCCCAGCCCACCCCCCTCTCAGTGGGAAGAATAGGATCGGTGCTCCTTCATAAGTTTTGCCGACACTGATCGCTCTGTTCCCATCGCATCACATCGACCATCACAAGTAGCCCTTCAATTTTAGAGTTTTCAATGGATTCTCTTGATAGCTTAGCATCATGGCTGTTTGATTTGTTGATAGTTAATTTCAAAGGTTATGATGTGGTTAGAGAGCTCGTACTCTCATGTAGATTTTGGTGTGCAACACTTGTGTATTTGCTTCACTGTGGAGCTTACAAGCGAGCAAAAAATGTTGCTTTTGCTACATGAGTGCAAGTTGAGCTCGAAACCGAATGCTTCTGCATCTGCTCGTAGAATTAAGCGAAGCTTGGGTGGAAGCAGGGTTGCGGAAAGGCCTGTTCATGTACGTTTCCAATTAATCATGTGTTGTTTTTTCTGCTCGGTTTCGTTGGTAGACTTATGTATGCGTGGAAACGACGGTAATTTTCGCTCAACCCAGTAATTGCGGAAATCATCGCTTAGGATAAATTGAGTCAAAGTTCGAGTTTTTCAAATTTTTGGTCGGAAATCTGCAAACGCTTATGAAGTGATTCCTACTGTATGCATATGAAATGCAAAAAGTTTCTGTAAGAGCTCGAGGTGCGCCGCGTCTCTCTTACGGATTGGGTTAATGAGAAAATTTTCGAACAAACTTCTTTGCGACCACCAAAGTCAGAGGCAGTTGTTGCCAAAAAGTGAGAGCAAGTCTCCGAGATAACGTCTAGTTTACAACAGACTTTCTCCCGAAGGTGTGGTAGTTTGTGACGGGGTAACATCCAAAAGTGCAGCTCCATTGGAGTTCATCTTCCACAAATGTTAAAATTAACTCGAAGGTCTTGCAAAAGACTTTAATGAGGTACGGTATGTTGTTCTGGATTTACGAGCATTTTGCTCAATGATCGTTTGCTCTTCAATGAAGCTGGGCTCCCTAATACGCGTTCAAATCGACCAAAGCCATCCTGGGCGCTCACTTCCCGGGCCACTGGAGCAAGGAATTGTGACCTTCTTCCTCTCAGGCCCTTAACCCGATGGACTCCTCTATGTGAGGATGTTGTAGAGCAAGACCTCATAAGACTTCTCCAGCTCGGTGGGTGCTCTGAAGTTAGCGCTTCAGAAGAGGTGGGACGACATCGCCGTTGGCTACCTGCGGCGCACTGCTGATTTTGTCGTTGGACGTCAGAAGGCCTCTCTCAAAGCAGAGTCGTCAAATTCAAGCGCCTTCTGCATGAGTGATCAAATAGCTTTAACCCTTTGACGACCGCCGTTATGAATGCGTCACTTCACTTCTTTCTAAATTTTTTCATCAATAATCATTAACTCTCCAACAATTTCACTATTAGTAATTAGCGCATTATTCCGCGAATTCGATAATGTATTTGTGTAGTTTTGAAACATAAAAAATGCCAAAATAAACCCCTAAAAACGTGTCGCCACCGAGCGAAAGTGTGGCCCACCGGCGGGCCACACGGTCGTCAAAGGGTTAAAGGACGAATTCACGCTGAAAAAGCAACCCATTTCAAATTAACCTAGGGATGGTGAGTGGTACACGAAAGAAGGAAGAACCATGAGAAACGGCCCAGAACCCGAGAAATGGGACCCCTTCCTTGCCCGTTGATTTGAGCATTGATGCGACTCTCATCGCTGTGCCCTCTTCAACACTACGCTCTCTCTGCTATCTAATCACTCGCCACGTATAGACTGCGGCGAGTGATCAGCGGAGATCGCCGGACCCGCCAACTTTGAGGCATGATAGGTCGCCGAGGTCAAATTTTTCGATGCGAATTGCGCGTCAGTTCGCACCCTCAGGAGGTCCGTGGGTCCCTCAACTAGGTCAATTACTTCTTCTTCGACCTTCCATTCTAATCGTGAATTCCTCCTTTAACTCTATATTTATGTGAAGTCGGTTTCCTGACCGAATCTCTTCCTTGGCTTTCACACACGAAACACGGCGTCCCATACTTTTTAGTAACCCTGTATATGGTTTAGGAGATGTAAGGGGACGTATTTGGTGAGTGACGGAAACTGATAATGCTGGTAAGGGCTGATGAAGAACATCAAAGGGAAGGCTAACGGAATTCATAGCGCACGCCTAAGCAGTGGAGAGTTGCTGTCTTTTGAAGATGACAAAAAGTGACAACAGCTGACAAGGTCTGATAAGAGCGATTAGCTTGAGAGCGGAGGAGTCACCGAGGTTATCAGTGAATGCGCGCTAAGAAATGCGTTCCACTTCTTCTGCGATTTCGTCGTCACCATCGAAATTCATTAGACCACTAATAATAAGTGTTGGTGTTTCTATTTGGTTGGTCCAACCACCATAAATATCTAAAACCTATTGCCAAGTGAAGTAGAAGCTGTTCGATGCCTCCCTTGTAGGACTCTACTGAATTCTGATCGAAGAAAGATCAGATGTCGATTTTGACATCATCATGGTTAGGATGAGATTTGTATTCTAGTAGGTAGTTTGGAGAGGGAAGCAGGTATCTACCTGACTCCATTACCCATTCCAGCTCACCTCGAATGCTATTACTACGCTTGGCAGCTGCCGTATGGCACACCTTCACAGACACCCCAAGAAACCACTGGAATTCACTGGATCCGAAGGAACGTATGACTTCCACCGTCGCCACCCGATGTCAAGTTTTTTTTTGACGTAAAGACGCAGTTTACGATATTAGAAGGGGGCAGCTGGTTAGAAAGTGGATACAGTTCGTTAGTTTCAAATAAGATGTGGTCCTTCTCAAGAGTTGCCTCTGAGCATCGTTACAATTAAAAAAAAAACAGGACCTTAAACGTGAAACTAGTTGAGGAAGAATCGAGATAGCGCAGAAACCAGCAAGACGAAACACAAGTGTGCAATGCAGCAAGAGGAAATCCGAAGGAGATTCAGGTCCACCGCCCCAGCCCCTCACCACAACTCCAACATAAGTCCCGGTCGTAACACCCTTGTTCCTCATTTCGAATCATAAAGCTGAGGTTGTCTCTACTGTTTGGTTGTCGACCAGCACACAAGGAGCTGAGGGGGGGGGGGTTGCTCCACACAGGAGAAGAAATAACCACTCCCGCCACTCTACTCACAGCAAATCGAAGAGGTAGAAACTCATAAAAGCCCTGTTATTCAACTCGCAACACCAGGAGACAAAAGGTGAGCTCCATTGGTATAAATGTATGTTTTTCCTCGAGTATCCCTTGGATCCTGATAGTGACATAGGCTGAGACCAGTGTGACAATGTATGAAGTGGAGTTTAAAAGCATCATTCATACTCACTCTTTCGCCGATTTAGCTTGCTCCATGGGCGTCGGACTCCAATATGTGATACTGTAGATTCAAAACGACGGAAAAATGAGTTACCTGCATAGGAGAAAAATTCAGTATTCGTCGGGTCAAACACGTATCAGATTGCAGTTCAAGTCGTTGAGAATGTGAAATTTTGTATTTGTAGCGACTGAAAAACGTGCCACAATAATTCTCGCCACCCTCACGGATCCTCGGACTCCTAAGAACTGTCGAAGTATCCATTTGGGGGTGCTAACTTAGTTGGGGGGGGCCACGCGGCGGCGCGGCAGTCTGCTCGCCTGGCATGTTCGGAAATCCGTGGGCCAGGGGGAGTGTAGGCAGTCTAGGGGGGTGGGGGGGGGCAGTCACTTGACATGCGTGAAAAGCTGGAATGTTCGAGTTTACACTGTCTCGCTCGAGAGAGCCCAGGTGAGCAGACTGCCGCGCCGCCGCGTGCCCCCCAACTAAGTTAGCACCCATTTGGGATTGTCATTAGATGGCTGTAAGCTGTGTACAGGGTGGTCCAAAATTATGAGGACCGCGTGCGCGCGCAGTCATATCCACTTTTTTCCGTATCGCTCCATTTTCATCTCGTTTTCTGTGCACTATGTGAAGGGTACAATGTCTTCTTCCTAATGAAACCAAATTTCATGCAGTTCTCAAAACTAGTGAAATAACTACTTCACTTTGTCAGTCCTCAAATTGAACTCACTAGGGGCTCTGGCACGTTACATCTAGCAGCAGTCTAACCTATCAGGGAAGCTCTTATGAGCAACAGTTCAACTCTTCAATAAGTTTGGAACCACCACAGATGGAAAATTCGGGGACTCGAAAGTTACAGTTACCACCAGGATAATTATCAGATGCAGAAACTAGGTCTCCCCTTGTCGACTTTCGTACACCCAAAATGAAAAAATTGATGTGAAAACCCAGCCAGACACTCTAAAGACTCCACATAGAAAGCCACACGAGTAGTCTACTTGGGACTTCTTACAGGACCGAGCACCCAAGAATAAAGCAAAAATTCTCTAAAAAGCGATTTTTCGAGTTCGTTGCTTTCGAAGAATTGTTACAATGGAACCTTCCACCTAATAGCTCTAGATTTCTGTATTTTACACCCTGGATGCAAGCGCAAATAAATGCAACACAAAAGTTTGATTCCCTGAAGAAGGCAGAGCAGAAGGCCTGGAAACATTTGGACACGCCTTAGTTGCGTGCCACCGCACGCGCCATCCCCCTCATCCGAAGGCTCGTGTTAACGGGGCAAGTGGCAGATCTCAATTCTATTCTGGAATTACTTTGAGGTAAGAGTTACAAATACTTCCCAGAAGTTGTTTGTTCCATCAAGCTACTATGCGTTTTTAACGACACAATGTCTTGGTCCTCATAATTTTGGACCACCCTGTACTCGAGGAAAGTTCGGAGCGGTGGTGAGGTGGTAAAGTAGCGCAAATTTGCCGTATTGGCTGCCGCATATTCCGCCTCCTCCGTTCGACACACCTATGAAGTTCTGCAGGCGGAGTTGGAGGATCACCACCTAAGGTCAGGTCAACCGTCGTAGTAAGTCGTTGAGAAACAGGTCGTACCTAGATCAAGCAACTCTTCGCACTTTTCCAGAAATTCCGCGACCCCCATCACCACCGTCAGTCTTTGGAGGCTCCCCAATACGACACCATACCCAACGACCACCCTCGCGTTTAGATTCTGTAATATATGATACTGAGACCAGTCGACATCTCCCCCTCCAACTCCGCCAATTTCCCTTCCAAAACGACCGTCGAGCAGGAGGGGGAGGTGAATTGGTATAATGAACATGTAAATCCATCAATTTGTCTATATCATGTTACCTACGCGAAACTTCTGCCAAGGTCTTCGGAAACCCGTCAAAACCGACCCATCCTCGCTTCAGCACCTCCTCAACATTTACAGATATCCCGCTCACACGGTTTCCTGAGACAGCTAACTTTTGCTCAATTCCAGATGCGACCCTCCTCCCCTCCGGAAACCGCGATTCCGATGCCCTCTTTCGAGTTGTGCGAACAGACGGGCGACCCTTGCTCGTACTCGGAGATTCAGCGTCACCGCCCCAGGCCCCACTACCACAATTCACAGGTAGTCGCCGGTCGTAACACCTTGTTCCTCTTTCATCTAAAGCTGGGGGGGGGGGGGGGGGGGGGGGGGTGGGGGGGGGGGTTGTTCTGACTGTTTTGGTTGTCGACAGCAGCCAAGGAGCTGAGGGGGGGAGGGGGCGGGGGGGCGGGCGGGGCGGCGCGGGGCGGGAGTTGCTCACCAGGAGAAGAAATAACACTCTCCGCCCACTGGTACTCACGCAAATCGAAGAGGTAGAATCATAAAGCTGTTATTCCACGCGCAACACAGGAGAAAAAAGGTGGAGCTCCATTTGGCTATAAATGTATGTTTTTCTTCGAGTATTTGGACTGAATAGTACATAGGCTGAGGACTAGTGTGAATGTATTGTAAGTGATGTTTAGCATCATTATACTCTTCGCCGATTTAGCTTGCTCCATGGGCGTCGGACTCCAATATGTGATACTGTAGATTCAAAACGACGGAAAAATGAGTTACCTGCATAGGAGAAAAATTCAGTATTCGTCGGGTCAAACACGTATCAGATTGCAGTTCAAGTCGTTGAGAATGTGAAATTTTGTATTTGTAGCGACTGAAAAACGTGCCACAATAATTCTCGCCACCCTCACGGATCCTCGGACTCCTAAGAACTGTCGAAGTATCCTTTGGGGGCTAACTTAGTTGGGAGGGCCACGCGGCGGCGCGGCAGTCTGCTCGCCTGGCATGTTCGGAAATCCGTGGGCCAGGGGGAGTGTAGGCAGTCTAGGGGGTGGGGGTGGGGGCAGTCACTTGACATGCGTGAAAAGCTGGAATGTTCGAGTTTACACTGTCTCGCTCGAGAGAGCCCAGGTGAGCAGACTGCCGCGCCGCCGCGTGGCCCCCCAACTAAGTTAGCACCCATTTGGGATTGTATTAGATGGCTGTAGCTGTGTACAGGGTGGTCCAAAATTATGAGGACCGCGTGCGCGCGCAGTCATATCCACTTTTTTCCGTATCGCTCCATTTTCATCTCGTTTTCTGTGCACTATGTGAAAGGGTACAATGTCTTCTTCCTAATGAAACCAAATTTCATGAAGTTCTCAAAACTAGTGAAATAACTACTTCACTTTGAGTCAGTCCTCAAATTGAACTCACTAGGGGCTCTGGCACGTTACATCTAGCAGCAGTCTAACCTATCAGAGAAGCCCTTATGAGCAACAGTTCAACTCTTCAATAAGTTTGGAACCACCACAGATGGAAAATTCGGGGACTCGAAAGTTACAGTTACCACCAGGATAATTATCAGATGCAGAAACTAGGTCTCCCCTTGTCGACTTTCGTACACCCAAAATGAAAAAATTGATGTGAAAACCCAGCCAGACACTCTAAAGACTCCACATCTGTAGTGGATAGAAAGCCACACGAGTAGTCTACTTAGAACTTCTTACAGGACCGAGCACCCAAGAATAAAGCAAAAATCCTCCAAAAAGCGATTTTTCGAGTTCGTTGCTTTCGAAGAATTGTTACAATGGAACCATCCACCTAATAGCTCTAGATTTCTGTATTTCACACCCTGGATGCAAGCGCAAATAAATGCAACACAAAAGTTTGATTCCCTGAAGAAGGCAGAGCAGAAGGCCTGGAAACATTTGGACACGCCTTAGTTGCGTGCCACCGCACGCGCCATCCCCCTCATCCGAAGGCTCGTGTTAACGGGGGAAGTGGCAGATCTCAATTCTATTCTGGAATTACTTTGAGGTAAGAGTTACAAATACTTCCCAGAAGTTGGTTTGTTCCATCAAGCTACTATGCGTTTTAACGACACAATGTCTTGGTCCTCATAATTTTGGACCACCCTGTACACAAAAATGCCGTGAGAGAATGCTTATAGACCTTATTCAATAAAATAAAATTGATCTAAAC
>MU868856.1:63452-77365 GCA_036418205.1 Ostertagia ostertagi | reverse complement strand
AGACTGCGCCTGTAATGGTGGACGGACTGTGTCCTTCTCATAGCTGAAAACGTTATATATAATAATTACAGGAATAGATATTAAAGATAATTAACCGACTTCATCAACCTGCAATCCCGTTGAGCACGCCCTTGGGGTCGTGTGCAGCAGTCAGGCAGGGCATGGGTCTACAAAACTGCGTCTCTATTCCGGTCGATGACGTGGTCCTTGTGGTTAAGAGTAGGGGTTCGTGACCAGAGATGCAGTTTTCGGGATCCATCCCGTGCCGGGTACCACTCACACGGCCCCTGAAAGAACATCATCCAGTGGCATAGTAATGACATGGGGTGGGCAACCGTATTCCTTGGAAAGTCCACATCGTCTCTTAAAATTGCAACAAAATGTGGTTTTGCGCGTTGAAAAGGGCCTCAAATCGGAGAATAACGCGGACCAAGCACTGTAGCGACATTCAGCATAACT
Source organism: Ostertagia ostertagi (assembly GCA_036418205.1). NCBI lineage: Eukaryota > Metazoa > Nematoda > Chromadorea > Rhabditida > Trichostrongylidae > Ostertagia > Ostertagia ostertagi. Next base: position 76,906 of record MU868856.1, on the reverse strand, counting down.
GAATCATTCAGCTCACGGAAGTTCATTGTCTGATCGTCCGGTCAGGGATCACTACGTCCACTCCGCCGGTCCCACTCGCAACTTGTGGTCTCAAGACGAATTTAGATCAGCGCTTGAAGTGGGCTTATTGATCTTGAACCTGAAGCGCTTCTGAAGCGATAACCTTGTGCAAATCGTCAAGATATTGAAAAGAGGCTTTTTCACTAAAATTTTAGCCTGTGTCATCCATGCGGCAGAGAGTGGCTTGGGAATATCAATATAAGGTCGCAAAAGGTTGTCAAATCCACTCTGACAACCCATCTCTGCCTGGGTCTCTCTAGTCGATGTCCTATTTCGTCCTTTGCAGTCAGGTTCCTCCTACGAAAACACATTACCCTGTGCCCTATGCCCATATAAATAATTTCATGGATTTGATATGAAGGGTGGTTTTTGTTCAGGGCGTTTTTTTCGGGTCCTAAAGCACTCAGAATTTTTATTTGAACCTTATACCATAGATTCCTGCATGAAATCATGAAATGTGCAGATCCCGTCAGAGTGCAAGGCTGTGACGAGCTTTGGGGTCGTACACATTATGGCGGTCATAAGCAATATTTTTGGGATAGGGCTCTGTAGCCAAAAAAAAACCAGAGAGGTAGGGTAAGAGCATAGCGCTCGTAAATACTGGCTGAAATGTGTAGTCATTTGGTTGCATGGTAACCTAATTACCCATTGCCAAACCTGCTTCAGATAGCTAAATGTGCCCACATTTTCAGAGCCTGCCCCCTGCATGTGGAACTCTTTCACACATGAATTTTTGGAAGCTTATTTGCAGCTTTGACCTCAATTGCGTTACCTTTCACCCTCGCAGATCAGGAAATGAAATAAGAGCATGGAAAAGTGTAGGAACGGTTATGGGCGCTATAAAATCGTTTAGTTGTTTTGTCGAAATAATCCTTCATGCTCTCTTACTGCACTAGCTGTTCTTCCTTTATGTCATGCGTTGCCTCGGCCTTTTTCGGCTGAAGAACCCAGTTCAATCTCCGTTTTCCAAGACTTCTTCAGCTGCAGTAGTCTGAGTTTGAGGAAAATGCCGAGATCCAGCTCGTACTCATCGTTTACGACTATCACATGTTCCTCATCATCTGATCGGATCGAAATGAAATCTTTTATGGCCCTGGCGCTGAATTTAAACCTATGCGTAACGGATGACATATGGTTTTCCATATTTCAGTTGAGCGCATAAATTCATGTCTAGCCATATAGTACTAGCTCCGAGGCTCTCGCAAGATGTCTTCATTGTGCTCTATCACCCTCTCTTAACATTACGGAACCATACCTCTCCCCCTACCCAGTTCTTCTTAAGCTGGTTATTCGGCTATGGAGTTTCTGAAAAGATAAAGCTTCTGGTTGAACCCGGTTGACTATCAAAACTCCTCTCACCAGCTAAGTAGGATCCAACATTGCGCCCCCCCCCCCTCCCCGCCCCCCCCCCCCCCCGCGATTTTGTTAGAAATGGAATACACGGCGCAGCATAATCTTTACTTGACGCCGCCAACTCTCTCAAGAAGTGGATTTTTGGCACCGCCCACTCTGTAAGTCACATTTTTTCTAATCATAACACATTCTATGATTGTAATTAAAAAATAGGGTGTCGCGTCTTGACAGTCAGTAGAAATAAGGGAAAAGGAACGTGGAAGCTTGGTAAAAGGCTCCAAGTATTTCAGTCGTGTGGATGGCGGGTTGCTACTTTTATCATAGCGTCAGGTTTATTAGTAACACTGTAAATGGCGGGCGGTCACCAAATGCAGTCTCCGCCCACAAGATTCAGGTCTGCTTCTGAAGTCCCTAAACTCCCTGTGCTCTTTTCGATTAGCCTGTTTACATATCTATTATTTATTTATCCTATTACCACACTTATTTACTTTTTACTATGATTGTTATTCTTGATTTGTTATTATTTTTTATGTGTATTCATTAGTTTTACCATTTTGATACACAGTTGGGGCGCACTGACTTCAGCCCTTCCGCAGTCCGCGAAATGTGCCTTTTGGATCTGCGTGAGCCAATAGTTTCTGTTGACCTTCCAGTGCGCCGCAAAGCAGCGCATCGTTGGCCTACAGTAATCGTGCCGTAACCTGCTATATTTTGATTAGTGGCTCAAAAAAGGCTGCAGGGTTTCTAAGCAGGCTTTTAATATACGCTATATGTAAAGCTAGTTTCATTACGAGAAGCAGGTGTTTGGATAAATTGATTCGGCCTCGGCCTCGTTTTCAATTTCATCCCAGCAACCCACCGCCCGAGCTGCGACTTTCCCTATCGCGTCTCTGAAATTTAGAACAATTTTTCTCGTTTACAACAGCTCTTTGCTGGGTGTGGGAAAAGTTTTTTTATCGCCTGAAAGCTTTGCGATTCATTTCTGGGCGTGCGATGACGTAAGCAGACGCTTTTTACGCTCCCACTTTGCTAGAATTTTCCGGAAATCCGGGAATTTTTTCACAATATAATTTGATGGACTACCTCTTGAATCTTCTAATGGATCTGGCATCATATCTTCCATCTTATCCTGTTTTTTGATCCCAAAGTTGTCCAGTCCCTCTCCTGAAGCCATTTCGCCCTCAGGCGCAAATTCAGGACATAACCGAAGTTGCTAATGGGTTGAAAAATGAGAAGCCATAAAGATCTCACTGAGTTCGCGTTTTTCGCGGAAGCTCCACAAAACGCTCATCCTAGCGCAGGCAATTTTGAAATTGACGTGCCTTTTGCTTCATGATTGTCCCTTTTTCACCCTAACAATCCGTCATTTCACAGGAATGGTGTGTTATTGAAAATTTTTCCCCGACAGTTGCCCGACCGCTTGTTTCATAACGCTCAAACGAAATGCCCAGGTTCCCGAGCGGCTTTCCAAAGGCACGCCCCAGTTCAAATGGATCCACCTCCTTGTTGAGGAGGTTAGGGCGGTCCCACCAAAACCATTGATCTGCCATCCTTCCGGCTCGGAAGACCGCGAGGCGCAAGCGCCTTGCCTGGGCCACTTCTACCCCTTCCATTTTTTTTTGCGCTAACAACAGAGGAGGTGTCTGCGCCCTCTCGTCCTTTATGTTCTCTCTTCTACTTTCTCTTATCCGCGCTGCAGTTTCGTCTGACCTCAGCTCGGCTTTTGGCATATTCTTTTCGTTTGTTATTCTTTAGCGCTTGCGTCCTTGCATCCCTGCGCTCCTTCTTCATTGTGCGAGGACAAATCCACTATTCCGAGTGTGAGCTGTGCCATTAAGGCCAATTGTGGCCTCGTTAGATATGGGTTCGGCCACGCTTTTGTGTGGGTAGTTTGTAAGTACTACGTTCTTTAGTGCGCTCAGTACTTTAGTGTTATCATTGGGGACGTCACTGTGTTTTTCTACGCCCTAATTGAGCTATTTCCGTAATGTATTAGGTTGGAAAGAAAGTTCTGCGACACTTTTTCAAATTTTTGTTTTTAATTTTATCTTTTTTGTTTACAACTCCTGACCGGTCTTATATCTACCATGAGTGTCCACCACTTGTCTTCAACGCTCAGAAAATTTCTTGATGCTCCTTTGCCAAAACCCAGCGGAGTGTGGGTCGAGAAAGGAGGCGACCTCACTTTCGAGTTGGAGTTGATCGTCTAATTATTTCGTCATCAAGATGCTGATTTAAAGTCCAGGATGGGTGACAGTCATTCATAGCTCGACCAGGGGAATACGCTAAGAGGTAAGAAATCTTGCCGCAGGTCCAGAATTTCTTACCGGGCCCATTTCGGATCATGGTGATTCGCAATGTCATGAAAGAAATAAATATTGTCGCGGTACGAGGGCTCCTGACGAGCTGCCTCGGCCAACTTCTGGAGTTTCGCAGCATAGACCTCTACCTACACAATGGTGCCCATAACGAAGAATTTGTAAACAGAGCTTCCGTAGGAGCCCTTCCTGTAATGGCAGAGGCAGGCGCCTCGGCGGTGTGTAGGACGCTGCGCAGCCTCTTATCAGAAAATATCAAAAGATCCAGAGCGTGGGTAGAGGTGGAAACACGCTGTAGCTGGCCTCGCGCGACAACACACGGAGCTCGTGCTAGGTGTGCGGCTGCACGATCATGCCTATTGAAGCGATTGCAGATAGTGTTGGTCTTTGACACGAATCCACAGTTATGGAGACATTTGTACTAGACAGTGACTCGGAGTGTGGATTTACCAGTGGTCGAGGTTTTTTGAATTTTCTTGGATAACTACTGACTGCAGCACTTATATCCACCTCGTGGATTAAAGCCACGAGAATGCTCTACCATTTGTTAGTCATAAATGTTACCTATTGATTTTTCAGAAAAAAAGAAAATTTTAGAAAGAGTGTCGCAGAACTTTCTTGCCAACCTAATATTAACAGTGCGGTTGCCAGCTCCGAGCATAACTATTTAGCAAGATTAGAGCCGGGTTGAATCGGGTTAGGCCTGGGTTAACCCTCGTACCACTAGGTGACCGGATCTGAATGGATACTGACCGTCACAAAAATTGAGATATTTAGGTAGAAGAGTCGCCAGTAAATTAAACAGATCGCCAGTGAGTTAAACAGAGCGATGTACACAGCTACGGCATAGAAATCAAGTACCTTAACAGAAGGGATCCACACGAATCTCAAATGGATCTTCTAGGAGGTGCAGAATGGGACTACTTGCTTGTCGAGGGATTTCCGACGACACGATCCTTCCTCACCCCTCACCTCCTCTTCTCATGAACTCCTAGGGCTACTTGCGACATGATCGATAGCGTCGTTCGACCTGGTACTACATGACACACCTCCAACCACGCCCCTTACCTAAAAACTAAAAAAAAACAGTATTGATCGTGGGCATATGTAACTCCCTCAATACGCTCCGCTCGAAGTTTCGAGATCCGAGAAGTGCCCCACTCCTTTATGCTCCTTTATTGGGGGGGGGGGATTCGGTTTTGAGGAGTTTCCAACCTGACAGTTTCTAACTTAGCTTGTAAGAATTTTTTACGGGATCGCGAAATGTTAGAATTTTCCTGGAATTATTTCTGAATTTTCATTGCTTTTATTGTACCACACCTCTTTCTCGACCAACGGGCGCTGATATCTTATGTGATCGTTTGAGTCGAATTTTCTCGAAACGTTACTCATCCCGGCAGAGTAACTTCGCTCATTGCTCGGGATATGCACATAACACGCAGCTCCCTCCTTTGATAGAGGGTCAGAGAAACCTTTTGCAATTGCCTGTTAGGTTTGACACGGTCTTAATCTCGAGCTCGTCCTCAGTTCCTTTATTTTTATGGCCCTTAGGTTTAGCCATTTTTGGGTATGGTTGAGCAATAGAGGAGCCAAGTAGGATGGGTGGTCCAAGAATCAATAGGATTAATGAATTACTCCAAAAAACAAACAAGTAGGCTGTGCAGATACGTGCGTAGCGGGTGTAGGAAATTCTAATTAGTTTTTGTAATTGGACATTTCCCTTTTCATGAGTTTAATTATTGATCCGGCTGCTGACGGACAGACGAGAGCTCCACACACAGTCTGTCAGCACACCCACACTCGGCGCTAGTTTCAACCTCGGGACCCACTTATGGTCACATAGAGGCTTTCAACGAGGAAAATACAACCACGTAGAATTTGCTGCACGTCAGTCTGAATTATCTCGGCGTGTAATTGGGGCCACACAAGAAAGTTGTGTGGTGGCTGGTCGTATTCGATTGACGCCACCACCACGAAAAACTGCTGCTCCTGCTCTGCTGCTCTACGTGGCTGGCAGCCTCGGCTCACTTGTTTCTGCAGTTTTGTGGCCAGCCTCAGCAATTTCATCGAAAAAATGGCATTACGCACAAGAGGTTTGTCTGATGTTTCTGTGACCAAGTTCAATTTTGCGCTGTAATGGCGGAAATAGCCGACCGAATAGCGCTCGCGTAAAAATCACTCTCATCGGCATCGCCTTCGCTTCGCGCTTTCACCACACACATCACTTCTTTTCCTCGATGCTCTGCTGAAAACCGTCTATTCGCTTGGTTCCTCGGTATCCGTGTGCTAAACTTGATCATTACGATAGCTGGACAATCGCCTGCATATCTAAGTGCTACGGTAGCCGCATGCTTGTCCATGGTCTACCAGGAACGTCCAAAGCAAAAGCTGTCACGGCTACTTCTCAGTAATGGATACATCAAGGTTAATCTTTTTTCTATTGATTTTCATTTCTTTAACGTAAGGCTTCTTTTTTTCTTTCTCTTATTTTTCCTCTATTTTTCATCTTGTAATGATACAGAAAAGGAAGAGCTGTGGAAAGCAGCCGTTAAAAATTAAATATTGCATAAGAGCATTTTTTTTTTTCATTCCTGATTTAAGCTAATCTTCCCTACAGGATCACTCCGACCACGTCTATCCTCCAAAATCTCAGAGATCAGGAAAGCGGAATTAAAAAGATATGTATTGATTGAGAGAGTAAGGGAGTACGAAATCGAGAGATTTGGGAGGTAGAAGAATCCGTTGAAAAGGCCGGAAAAGTATTTGAATGAAGTCGTATGGAAACTGGACTCCAGAGCTCGGATACAGGAATTAGGATATTCTGCTGCCGGGTCAAAATCTATGTAAGCGTAGTGTAGATTTTCGAACCATAACTTCTCTTGATCTCGCTGCTCTTTGAATCATTACGTATCTAATCACCTCTCTTCCGTATCGTGAAGTATGAACGCGGCTCGATGCAAAAGTTTGAATTGGATCACATACACACATTAGTTTCTAAGATAGGAACTAAGTACTTGTTATATCAGAATTTTTGGAATAGTTAATTTACACAGGAAGAGAACGTGGAAGCCTACACTCTAAAGGTCATGTGTACTGCTCGAATAAAAAATAAATGAACACGTAAATAAACAACTAATGAATAAACAGTAGTGAAATAATTAAATAACTAAATAAGTAAATAAATAAGTGAATAAATAAATAGGGAGCGAACTAGTTCAAGTACCTCCCGGTCCAACTAAAAACCCCTTATTTTTATTTATTATCTTATTTACTTAATTCGCGGCTAGACTTCATTGTAATTCTTTGATTTTTATATGTAAATAAATCGCTGTGATAGGTTGAAGATCTCGAATAAAATATTCGCGCGAATTTCAAAAAAATTTCAATTTCAATGAAATTTCACAAAAATTGTAATTCTTCTGAGGGAATCTCACTGTGATGATCACCTGATGGCTAAACGCTGGCTCTGTGAATTTTTGATTTTCTTCTATTTTACTGCTTCCCTATTTTTTTTACAATTTATTTTTAATTTATTTTCAATAATCATAATTACTTGGTAGTAATTGTTAACTAGTAATATAAATATATAAATATAATATTTTTATGAATTTGTTCAGCGTTTATTTCCGAAGAAAAACAGTTTCATTTGTCTCAACTGGTTACGTTTCTACGTTGTTAATTTTGGCTGGCAATATTTATATTTGTAACGAACCCATAACTCAGTAGAGAAAGGCAATTTGTTCGGTGTTCAATTGGACCAGCTAATTATTACTTACTATTTTACTATTACTTATTATTATATACCAATTCACACCACCTAAAGCGAAGAGAGATATGCTGTGTTCAAGAAAAGCTAGTGATATTCACCAGATCGAGAGTTGTGAGAAGCTTTCGAAAAGGAAAAGTAAGCATTCAAATGTCTAACCAATTCCAACTGAATATCAGCTACATGGCGCAACTCATACAGTTTGATCGATGCTGACCAATTCATCCTCTCCGTGCCGGCTAAAAAATATTAAGTGTAAAGCGGCGTAACAGATTGTGTTTAAGGTATTCAGAGTACAGAAAAGGTTGAAAAAGACTGAAAGGAAAAGCAAGAAAATGGTAAAATGCACATTCTGGATGAGATATCAACCTGAGAATTGCTTCACGAACGCGTTTTGGACTAATATATTCAGCAAGACCCGCTAAAAAGCTCATTTCTCATTGACTTCATAACTCGTCTCATCGCATTTCTATCTCTATTACCATCTGCAGCTCATCCCGACCCGGGTTCCTGACTGCTCTGTTGGTATAATTTATTTTCGATTTAATAACCAATAAGTATTATTCATTGTATTACATTACACTACATGGCAACGATGTGAATCTGAGGTATCCAAGCGCGTGAAACTTGCTTTCTCAGGCGCCTTGATAACCATCAGACAGTTCTTCGTGAATATCTCTTTCCAAATTAGTTATTCTGAGAATCAATTTCTCGTATCAGGTCCATTATGATAGTCTTTATTAACATTGCTTCGCAAAGATCGTTCCCACGACATCGGCATACCCCCCGCCCCGAAATCCCGCCCCGAAGCAGAGAAAATCATGAGACCAGCGTTTTATTTGGTTCTTTGTATGCTGAGACGTAAAGACGCGGCTGAACCCAGAAATATCACCAGGAGTTGTCTTGGTAGGTCAGTTGCGAATTGAACTGTGTTTAGGGAAATCAAAGTTACTTCGGCTCTTTAGAGGATGCGGAGCTTCGTTAGGAGTGAGTAAGCTAGGACTTTATCCTAGTATCGAACTGTTCAGGATTACAATCCTGGGCAGGTTTAATTGCGAGTGGGTTAGGCTGACTGCCTTTGTCACAAATCGGCAATTTTTCCGGGCTCGGATCTTTTGGCTGAGACAAGACTATTCACCCTGACCTTACCACGCAAGGGGCCGGACTGAAGGGTGATCAAGGGCAGAACTGAGCACATCTTTCTCTCTCTAGCGTTGTTTACTAGTTTTCGAGAAGATGTAGTATTTATGGCTCCAAGGGATTCACTGAAAATCAATAACAGAATCCCTTTATCCTCCTCTTACCCTCTGGAAATCCCAATAAATGCTTCAGGGCCAAATTGTCCCCAGGGCTCCCTTAACCAGAATGTTGTGAAGTCCCGATGCTTTCGTTGTTGAACTTGTAGCCCAAGGCCAGCATGAACTTGTCCTTCCTTAATCCTTGATGCTTTATCCTTTTGACACCTACAGACTCTCAACACTCTGATGTTCAAAGATCTGCAGGTTGTACTTCCGTGAGTTGCATGAAAATAGAAGCCAGTGTAGTAATTTGAAATGCTTCCCAGCCCCATCAATCACATTTAGCCAGATAGCGCTGAAAAACAACAAGAGCCAACTGCAGCGCTGTGAAGCTTTCAAGTCACCTCCATTGTTCCCGTCTGATAGACATGACAGCATTCACTGTTTTCGCTATTGCAGTTAGTGGCACGGATTAGTGTTCTATCTTTAACACGGTTGACTTGACGCTGGCGCACGCTCCACTCGGAATCCTGCCGAGTATATTGACTAATGGTTTCTCAACGAAGATACGTGCAGTAAGCCCTGCGCAGTGTTGCACACTGCGTTTTCTCGTGTGGGTTATGGATCATCTCGCAGTGTGGGGGAACGTTTCAAAAATCGCTAAAATCAACTTTAAAATCGTTTTTTTTTTCCATGGTGATGCGTTTCTTGTGATATTCTGCTGTCTCACTTTAGCAGTTATCGTGTACCCATGGGGTTGTATCTTGTGGGTTATGGGTTATGTAGTAAAGGCGTAGGTGCCTCATAAGAAAATTGCGAAAATCCAGCTTTTACCTCTTTTCCTGCTATTTTCCCTAGTTTCTCATGATATTCCTCGGTTCTCACTCAGAGCAGCAACCCTGGATGGATCAACACTTCTGCTACTAAAGGAGTGAAAAGATGCGTGAGCTTAGCCGAAAACATATGAAGTGTTGCTGAAGCAAAAACTGACCTTGGAAAGCCACCATGAAAAGTTGGAAAGAGGCGAGTTTTGGTCCGTCCGTCTTTTGGTCGACGCACCCTTTGCTAGCCGTAAAGATCACGTGATTGGCTCCGCGGCCAATGCTGAGCGGCCCATTCAGACACGCGCGGGTTAGTGGACCCGTGGAGCAAGCAAGTTCGGAAAACTCGTCCCGGCTCGCCCTCCTCCCTTATTCTGAGGAGAAAGAGAGGGTATAACTTGTAATAAATGGCTTCATAAGCGGTTTGCTTTGGTTTTTTTTTCATTTTTAGTCGGTTCGGTATCCATTTTTTCATTGCTGACCGCTCTTATCCTACCAATTTGATCTGGGTTATTGTTTTAGCTAGGATCATTGTTGTCCGCTGCAATATCGTTGGGTTAGCAAGTTCCGCGCCCAGTGTGCCGTTTGAAGCCTTTCACCAATAGCCCCTGAAGTCACGCGCCGACGTCCAGACGCCTTTTTTGGTGTTCAAAAGCTTTTTGTAAGCCTTCTATCCGAAAGTTAATTGAGGCCCGTAATCGCTAGGTTCCTCCTGAGCGTGTTATGGTACGACCCAAAGCTAGGCAGCTTTATAAGATAAATCGCCGGTAAATTCTAATGCCGCTTTTACCTGAGTTTCTTGCTGCTTTTCCCCGGTTCCGCCCGACGCTTCATCAGCTCGCGCTTCAAGCAAATTATCATCTTCTACCCGTGCTTCGTCTCCGTGTGAGTCTATATATAAAAAGCCTACGTCCTTTCGCATTACAAGCCCTTTTCGAGCAAAGATGGGTTCTCTTCTGCTGTTTCGCGCTTAATTTTGTACAAGATTTCCGTGTGTGGTGGAACGGCATCAAGCCTCAGTGGGAGTAATTTCCAATTTTAGGTTCTTTTAATTGAATTTTGTACTTTTACGCTTTTGCCCTTCGTTCTAATGTTCTCTCGTCTTTTTTTTTCGCAGGAATTAATCTTATCGCCCTAAATAGCTTTTTTGAGCCATTCATCATTTTTCTCTCAAAATTTTCCTAATTAGTTCGCTGATTTTCTAGGTTTTTTTTTTTGTGAGAGGTTGACGATTCCAATATTTTTTACGGGTCGAATCTCTCAAGAAGCTTTGAGAAATATCCCATTCGTCGGAAAGTCCTTCATTAGATCTCTCTAAGAAGTTTTCCAGCTGTCTCGTCGGCATCGCTGCAACTTGGAAATATTCCGGGTCAGACATTTAGGTTTCAGCCGAGGTCAACTGCGAGGATCTGCCGATGTTTTTCCAAGGTCTCAAAAGGACCCGATTTGGACGAGACGTCCAAAATTCAGCGGTTCCTGGAAGCAGCAACTGCAGAGTGTGTTGAGGATCGCCATCGGAACATTTCGGAGGCACTATCACAAGGTAGGGGGCACTATGGTGCAGGACATTTAGAATCGCAACAACATCGCCTTTTCGTCGAGACCCCAATTGAGCCTTAGGCTGGGGAAGAAAGACTCCAGGTTGCATGAACAACTTTGGTTTTTCCTGATTAACCCCTGCCCCCTCCTAGGCTCTACCCTAGAAGATGTCCCCATATTGCAATAACGCTCATTTTGGATTCTCTTTGCCTTCATGCCTGGGAGCGTGTATTAAATTGGATCTCCCCGGAGAGTGATATGAACTAAGTGATGTCCACTGCTCCAGATAGGAGATTATGAGCAAAAAGCTGATCCTCAGGAGGATTTTTCCCAAAAATCCGCGCTGCTGCTCATGATGCTCCATCGTTGCTAAGGGTTTTTGAATCTTCTCCATGTAGATTGTCACAAGCGCCGTGCGTCTTTGATGTTAACACGTGATTTCCACTCTTTGCGAGTGACAAAGCTCCTGTCAGTGAAGAAAAGCCGGCGAGCACCTGCGTTCCACTGCCGTCGCCCTGTTTCTCTCCTTCAAGTCTCTCTCAATGTGCCTGATGGACCACGTCAATTATGTACGCCCGAGTTGATATGCAGGTTTTGTCGTGGTTTCCGGCTGGACCTCACCCGCACCACCGCCACCAGCCCCGCGTCTTGTCAGTCATTCATCGTGTCATTGATGTATGCATTGGTTTGTTCCTGCTACTTCGCCCCCTGTCATGTCCATTTTTTTACGACTATAGACCTCGTTTCGCACTCTTCTCCTCATGCCACAGTGTCATAAGAATTCTCCTCAACGAGGAGCTGCTCACGGCAGACGCGGTCCACATAGCGCTGAACCGAGAGCTGGGCGGCGCGCTCTTTTATTACAACGTGTAAAGATTTAGTTTCTGTGCACGAGATTCATCAGATGCCTTGTCATTTTTCATCGGTTGAGATGCTCACAAATGCAAGTCGCGGCTCTGCCCGCTTGTTCCTCAGATCTCAGCTGTTCCAGGGCTATTGTTTCCCAACCGCTTCAACTTTGCCTGAGTTTCTGACTTACAGCCCAAGCCCATCGACCCACTTAATCACATATGTATAGCGCTCCTTAGAAGGCTGACTAACGTCGTTGTCGTGCATTGAATTTACTTTTTTTATGTCACTGAATTTCCGCTGAACATTGACATACGTGATTTTCCGGCAACTGCACCGGGCCTCACCTAATTGGTTTTATTGCCTTAAGGAGTTCTGTGTGCGGGTTTCTGTTCACGTGCAGACAACATTCAGCGAAAGGAACGCTGAAAAGAGTCACATGGCCAAGCGATGACGTCATTTCTTCTGAATTTCGTATGAATAATTCGATTACATTATACCATAATGGAGGATCAAATGAGCACATTGAACGATCGCCTAAAACCGAAGGAGAAGCTGTCGGTTTGTTCACAGCGCTATCCTGGTGAACCTCCACGACGGCAAATTCTCAGTGCTCAAGCGCTTACGGTAAGCATTTACTACCTGGGAGCTTTACTGTTTGATTTAATGTTTAATTTCTCATGATTCTGTCGAAATTCTTCATCTAATAACACGTTTTATGTATTTTTATTAAAATCAGAGAATTTTTATTTTATTGAAAATTTATTTATCCAAAGAGAGGCTATCGTCCCCATAGCTCTTTCCTTTCTATTGTAAATTCAGTCCCACGTTTTGTATTGGATTTGCTTCATTGGAGCCTTTCCAGTTGAATACCGTAACCAAAGAGCTGTTATACTGTATTTATAGTTCAATGTGCGATTTACTTACTTGTAACTTTATTTATTATTACGTCTGTTTTTTTGGACAATTTCCATTAAATCTCATTTTTTTCTGCAAACTGTTATATTTCCGATCACCTATAATGCTCGTTTTCTGTGCTCACAACGATTATTTTTCAAAATACCCGAAATTCCCACTTTTTTCAAACATTTTTAAATGCACGGCCCGTTCCAATTCGACAGAACTTCTATAGTCGCCCTTTGACGGACTGTTGTCAACATGTGACGCGTGCGGATTTATTCCGGCATAAGCTTCATCATTCATCTCGTACCCTATTTTCGAGTCGAGTAGTAAAATTTAGCGCTTTTTCTTGAAGCAGTGTTTGAATGTTCACTGTGGGGCACGGAGTTTGAGCTCAGTACACACGCGACGCATACGCGCCGCCTGCCCCTATGCATCACGATGTTTTTTACAGCATTCTTTTTTTGGAAAAACCTGTCTTTTAGGGTTTTCTTTGGAGGCCTTTGATTGATTTTACATGTGCGCCATTCCGCTTTTTTACTTCATTAATGTGGCATATTTTTCGTAGATTTATATATTTTAACATTATTACGGTCACTGTTCGTATAAT
>MU868856.1:44083-60548 GCA_036418205.1 Ostertagia ostertagi | reverse complement strand
TGATTGCTAAAACTCCTCTGCGTTTCGTCGACGACACCACTGCGACCTCGTCGCCGGTGTACGGTGGTCGAACATGGGCCAACGGCTCGGTCCGTGACTGGCCCTCGGGCGATATTGCGGCCGCTGTCTCTCCAGTTCGTTCGTTGAGCATCGACTCTCATAGTGATGTTCGGAAAAGGGCTCGTAAACTACCCTCAAAGGACATCGCTCAAGTGGTTGGTATTTTCACCAAGAATTTTTGTCTTTTGATTTTTTCTTAGCTAATTTGTTTTTTTTTTTCGCCATCGTCAACTTCAGTAAATCTTCACAGAGCGCTGAACTAGATATAAATGTGCTGGGCTGAAATGCCGTTCACTAGGGTTAATCGCTGTCAATTTCCGTCTCCTGGCTAAATTTCCGCGCTTAATTTCATGCATTTATCTGACAGGCTTGAATCGTATTTTCTCTTTATTTCTGAATTTTCGCCAGACTGTCGCTACTATAATTTTGGAGAACCACTCATAAAGCCTGATCAGACAGCGACATTTTCTGAATTAGGCGCTAACGCCGTGATGCCTTACTTACCCCGCCTCTTACCCCTTTCCAACGGGATTCAACATGATTCAATAGCCATAACTGTAACCCTGAATGGCCTCTTCATAGAGCCGGGATCATATATTTAATGGATTCCGGGTAATGTCACGCTGGGGCCGGGTAGGAGCTCAATGTGCGTAGAAGCCCTTGCACTGCCGTTGTTCAGCCCTGCTCTGCCCATGTATCGTACCTAATCAGGCTCACGATCGCTCTGTATGGCGCATACTTAGCACCTTCTTTATTTGCGATTGCGTAACCGACTTCTTTACCCTACCCATGTAAACATGTGCCTTACCCATGGTTCCCCAGTATTCCTGATGGCTCTTTTCAAGCTTACTTTTTATTTGTTATTTATTGCTTTGTTTACTACCGCACACTATTTGTGAGATACTGCTTGATGTCGTACTAATCGGTGGCTTACCACGTTCAGTAGGACATCAAACAGTAAAAAGACCACTGAATACGAAATTCCGTGGTTTCAATGCAAAAAGGTGAATGACAGCCTGGTGTGACACATTCAGTACCCTCTGCAGTATCCTACAGTACCCTCTACAGTACCTTCATTAGCGTGCTTTGCCTTTTAGTGCTCCTTTATTTTTTCTCTACACTCCATCACGTTTTTTCTCCTCTTTCTGTTCCCTTAGGTAGCGTGCTTGAGCTTGTTTTCTCTCGCAGCTGTCCTCGGGCGGCTCCATTTTAGTCCTTGAGGATCGATTCGTGATACTTCCTAATTATCATTCGCTCGAACGGGCTCCTCTTAATTACCGAGCACAACCTCTAATTGTCAATTGATTTCACAGGCTATTATTCCGTGTATCGACGCCGGCTTTCCTTGTTAATAGACTACTTAATACCGAGATTTCTGAGAAATTACTGGAGAAAAATTCCATGGGAGAGAAATTTCTTAGGATTAATCAGGAAATAATTTCAGTTTTCTCGCACCTTCGAATGCCATCTGAGCTATTGATCTGTTTACTTATTTACTTATTTGTTTAATATTCATTTAATTGTGGCATGGTTCTATGACAAGCCACTGTAAATTAGCAATTTGTGTTAGAATTTGGTATTGCTGTAAAAATAATAAAATAAATAAATTAAGCAAATAATAAATATTTACCAAATGGAACTATCTATTTATTCTTTATTTCTTTTCGTTCAACTACTGAATGGTTTGATTATATTTATTTTATTTTCTTCGAAAATGCTGCTCTCGCAGTCTATTCAATCTGAGCGCTTCTTTTCTGGCGATGAGCGCTATTTTAAGCCAATTTAAAATAATATTGGTAACCTAGGTGATGAGTGGAACGTCGAGTAAACAATGCTGTAATTATTTTTCTATAGAGATGTGTCTTCAGTGAAGGGTATGAAATTATTATTGAAGTAAACGGAGTGGAAATACTTTGCAAACATTCCATTAATAATACTCACTGTACGTTGTAGCTCAATGTAACCTGTAATAGTTACTATTTTGTAGTATGGAGGCGTCTTTCCTTCAGTGAAGCCTTCTTTCATGCAATCAAAGAAAAAGCTCGACGCGAACTTTTTCGAACAACTTCTCATCCTATTTTGCTTTATGTTGCTCTCAAATTTTTCTTATGAAAGTTAGAAGGATATATTTTTTCCAAGAAATTAATTCATTTTTGTATTTTTTATTGAATGAACCAGGTTGTTTGATCAACACAATCCGTCCAGAATTTTTATGATCTTAATGCGAAGTCGAACTTAAAGACGCGTCCCACGATGATATAAGTGGTACAATCCCTTACGCAAATGAGGTAGTCTGGGTTGGAGCAATCAGGTTTTACATTTTCCCCAACAACGTGCATATCAAAGGCGCTGGAAGTGTGGAATTTTTGAATCGTTTCATTCTACGACTGAAACGCGTCTGCGTCTCTCTTGGCCCTTCACTGTCTCGTGCTTTCGCCTCTTGCATCCTTCGTTTATTAGTCATAACCCGACCCTGCTGCAACTAGAGCATATTAAAGCATCCATTCCAGAGGGCGTCAACCTAATTAATCTGAGATAATTTGCCCGGGCAAAACCTATAAAACTAAAACCAGTCGCACATTTTTTCCTAGCAGTTGTTATTCTTGTTTGTTTACTGGTTAGTTTATTTGTTTGTTATTCATTAATTATTAATTCATTTTTTCGGGTTGTGATGCGTAAGTAGTGAATCTAAATCCTTTTTTTCGTTCAAAATTCATTCATAGAAAACACCTACACTATCAAATTTTCGAGGTGATGCAATCTTTTTCTGAATGACGGCTTGATTTTGTTACAAGATACACTTACTCATTTTTATGCAAAGCATCGTGAGCAGTAGAGAGAAAATAACTTCCAAAGGCTGGGATTACTGTAGCCTCCTGTGGAATCATTGTCTAATGTGTCTGTGTCATATCGTTTTTAGTCGAGTTCATGGCCTATCCAGAAGCGACCGCTCAGAACCAAGAGCATTATCGATTCACGTTTTGAAGCCTCCATGAATGGCGATAAGCGCTTTAAGCTGATCTTCCATGCATTTTTGATAATACGAGGGAGTTGGTTAGCTCTCTATTCGAGCTAATATTCCTTCAAAGTTCCCTAGAACGGAAAGAACCGCTTTCGGGCAGGTCTGCCGCAATAATAACTGGCTCGCTTAGGTGTTAGTATTTCGGAGGTGGAATTTCTGATAGAACCCCGCTCGAGCCAAAAAATCCCTCCGAAGTTGTTAATTTGGTTCTAAAGTGATTGAAGGAGGTAATCAGTGATGTGTACATCTGTTGGTCTCGTGAGTCATTCTAGACCGGAGCGCATATGTAAAAATGCGAACAGCACCGTAAACGCTGTAATATGCCGAATAGAAGTAGAATGCATGGCGCATCCTAAAAGTGGATTGGTTAATTTCAAATGTTCAACTCTTTTAATGCCATAATTTCTTTTTGTCCTCTTATAGGCTAGCTCCACTGTTCCCTCGACTTTGTGAAAACGAGTCAGAAAAATGCATGGCGCATACTGAGGCGACCAACCTGCGATAAGAACTATGAAGTTTCACAAGGGATCAGTGAAGGCAATCACATCGCGAGCAGCATCAAAACGGGCACTGCAATCAGTTTCCCTGTACTCCGACGTTGTGAACTTATACTGTAGTATGAGTTTTATTTCCCACAGATTTACATACGGAAACAATAGGATTTTTACATTGACACATGGTGGAACAATAGGTTCTCACATCAGCAGGATATACTGAGGTGTAAGATTGCGTTGGAAAGAGGCTAGTAAGCTTTGGCTTTGCAGGAATTTTCAGCAAGTTCAATGGTGAGACTCTGTGATGGTCACTGAAAGGGACATGAAATGAATCGTGCGCGGATGGTCAGCCGAGTTGCTAGAAGTAATGCTGCTTCTTATGGAATTGTTTGCACTTATTTGGCATCATATGAAACGGCTTAGAACCAGGGCCGTTGGGGTAGGCCAGTTTACAGAACCCGCAAACATTCAATCATCATTCATATCTCATCTTCCTTTTCTTACTTCTCATCCATCCATAAAAATATTAGATTATCTATGGCTCTCCCAACTGTGGCCATGGAGCAGAAATTAGGAATGGAGCACATCTGCGTCGCTAACTTGATAGCCCTACTTTGAGAGTGGGTTCTTTAATTGCGAAGCTTGTGAAAGCCTTTCTTCATCGCCACGAAAACCTGTCACATTTTTTGTATCGACTTATCTAGAACGCTTTTTACGCGGCAACAAATTGCAATACAGTTTTTGCGCTCCACCAGCAATTTCTGCTCCGCTGCCACTTTTGCAGACTACTTCGTACTCAATTGGAAGTTCTTTTTGTTTTACTGCCACTACCATTGCCATGTCAGCGCCATTTTGCAAGTAAAACTTTTCTTAATCAATCAAATAAATTGTTGATTAATCAAATAAACAAATAAAAGTCATCAAAATTATCCACTCGATTACCTACTTTTATTTTTTTGCTTTATTTTTTAGTTTACTCGCAGTCGTCATGCCTAACCTCTTGGAGAAGCGAACAAACCCCATTCTTCAAAGCCATTGCATAATGTGAGAACTCATCCAAACACCTACCTGGTTATGAAGTTAGGTCTGAGGCATGGCGCAATTCAGATGTGATATGTACGATTGACTGAATTTCGCGCTGTTGTGGTTGAAAAAGTCATGAAATGTGCTCAAGCATTGTATTACTACCCATATATCCATAGCAACGTTTTTTTCTAATATTTTTTTTTTACTTTTACACATTTTCGTTTCAAAATGAACGTGGCAGCAAAAGTTGGGGAATTCAATTCGAGACTCATGTATTTGGAGTGCGCCATGCGCATGCATTCTTGTTGAAATTATCGATTTGGTTGCAAGCACACAATTGGTGTCTGCGATCCGATCGATGCGCATTTACGGCGCCTAGTTTTTTTTTCGGAATTTTTGAAACTAACAAGAAGCACTGGATGATACGCACTAACAGAGTAGCCGGTCCGTTCCTCAGAATTTCGTCTTACTATCCGTGTGTTTCGTCCTTATTACGTATTGAGAAACGCTTTGCCCCGGTTGGGACTTGAACCCGACCTGGTACTCACTAGACCGATTCCAAAGCATGCTCATAAACACAGCTACATTGGGAAATCCTAAAGGCACAGACGGTGCTGAATCGTCAGAAAATTTCCTTTTAGGTGACAGCAGGACTCCCCAATTTGCAGAGGTGATGACACTGCTGTGACTTTAAAGTGCGCGACTGGATGCTGATGTCTTTGTCTGACCGCTGCGACCGCTGCCATCCTTATTAATCCCTCACGTGGCGCCTGCGCCCGGG
The DNA here is from genome assembly GCA_036418205.1 of Ostertagia ostertagi. NCBI lineage: Eukaryota > Metazoa > Nematoda > Chromadorea > Rhabditida > Trichostrongylidae > Ostertagia > Ostertagia ostertagi. The sequence continues at coordinate 55,165 of MU868856.1, read as the reverse complement.
GTCACGTACAACGTTGCTCTTTCACTTTACCCTTCATTGTCACAGTTAGCCTGTTCTCTCTATATTCACGCTGTGGGTTCACGAGATTAATTTGAAATGTTTCCTAATAATTAATTCCTGCTTTTCGCTTTTTTTAGAACCGAGCATTTTTGCACTGCTTTTCTAATTTTTGAACAAAATGGTATATCAATCCGATCGCGACCCCTGCCTTTGAGGGTTTAATGGTTCCTGTGTTATTGTTTTTTTCACATCTTTCTATGGCCTATGATGTCTTATACGGAAGGCTATTAATACTTCAGCTTCCGACCACTTTTTTCTGTTCTAAGGGTTTTGAACTGACTTCTGAAGGAGAAGCTCAAAGATGAAGCGTTTCTATTGGCAACGACATTTTTGTAAACATTTCTTGCTGACAACGGAACAATGCCACTTTCAACTTGAGATGTTCACTTCGTCTCCGACGTCCCTAGCAACACACTAAAATACATGTACATAGTGTATGGGATGAGGTGATGATACTGAGTAGCCAATGTTTTTATGCGCTGTAGTCATGGCGCACACGATGGAGGGACGCCGATTAGGAATCAGTGCTTCTAGAATTTCTACCGAATGACGTCAATATTCGGTAAGAGGTTGTGTAAATAATGCGCTGAAAAATGGACCAATGTTGAGGTATCGGCATGATTACGGTAGTCGGCTGAACCAAAGCCTCTACAAGTTAGAGCCATAAACCATTCCTCGATAGGGTCGTATCTGGCTTCCTGAGAGATGATGTCGTACTTGCTGGAGCTGATAGTGTATTTTTGAAAAAGAAGATTGAGAATTCGGTCAGGGTACAAACATCCTTCGAAAAATTCAAAAGGGATACGATTTTTTGGGAAAATTTTATGAAAGTATGAACTTTTTGTGATTCTCTTGTTGTGAATGCCTCCGTCCCTTTCATTCCTCCGCTAGACTGCTCAATTTTGGGTTACGTAAGGTGTGGTTAGGGAAAAAGAGGGACGGAACGAGGTTTGAAGATGGAGGTGAGTCGTTCTACTCAGCCAGAGGATCGTACTGGCTCCGGGGCGCATAGGGGTACCATGAACCAAATAACCCCCTAAATAGCTCCGCTGAGGTGTAGTGCCCCTGTGTTGGAAAGGAGATTTGCAGCCGTCTTCTATGGGTTCTAGTGCAGTGAAAGCTTCGGTAAGGCCGGCAATACTTACTCTGGCTCTTCCCATTCGGAAGCTGAAGCTGTCCGCTGCTTCTGCGGCGATTGTGTACTAATTTTTATGAAATTTTGACATGCGTGTTTGATATCCGTGGCCGAAGAGGTGCATGGCTCATACTCGTCTGCCGCTAATGAAGGGACTTAGTATTCTTGGTCTTGCTTCTGATGAGAGTAAACAGCTGCCTTCTTGACCCCAGTTTGCCATGCGAAAGCTTTAAAAAAGGGCTGAGATGTGGGCAAAACTCTTCGCCCCTAGTGAGAGTGCAACTCGCACCGTTCGCTTTTGGAATGTCCTGCTACTAAGCTTGACGCTCAAGTTCGCTACAGGCTGATTTACGCCCAAGGCTAAGTATTTTGCCTATAACCCAGCATCCAAGACACCTACGGTGATGATTTTATGCTGGTTCCGGGGTAAATTTACCTGGGGTAATAAGTTCCTGTTAAGCTTGAGCAAAAATGCATCAGCGTTGAAGCAGCGTTTTCCCAGCATTTTTCCACAACGGCCTTTTTGTTGCTTTCGGGCTGACTTCCATAATTCAACAGCGCTAGAATAGGTGTTTTCTCGATGTTCCTCCAGAGGATGTGGGACGCGGACATATTTTGCAGTTTGCGTGGGAAACCTCTGGAACGATTCCCACACTGCAAACTCGCTTTTGAAGCCAATATACTAGACATCTCCGGGCTCCGATACCCTCTTTGTGCCGTAAGTTTAAATATTACGGCATCATTATTGATGATCCAAGTGGGACTCGAGTTCGGAATCCATATTTCTCTAGGCCTACTCTGGAGCCTCAAGATGGCCTGGACACGCTCCAGCTCCCATACTGTGACGTGACATCAAAACGGTGACGTGCAGCCGGTCCAAATTCCTCGATTGAACCTTCCAACATGCCACTCATCAGCGGCGGGTTTTACACGCGCCTACTTGTCGGCAGCAATTTCAGTCACAGATTGCCGGCTTGAGTGGAAGCCGACAAGGCGAATGAAGAGGTGTATTCAGCGAGGATGACAACCCGAAACAGCATCTGAATGCATGCATTTCTGATGGAGACGCAGAGCAGAGCGCGGTGAACCCGCGTCAAAGAACCGCCCGTGCTCATTGTGGTCAACGTCGTCGGTGTCGTCGGTGAGCAGTCGCAGTCGCGCGACGACAAATCGCCGCCGCGTCGCGACCGACCATGCCGTCGCTGTCGCAAAGAGGCAGCTTGCTGCGACCACCACTTCAGCGACTCGAACCTGTGTTCGAAGACGATTCTGCAGCTAGCAGCGACAACGATGATGACATCGTCCACCAGGTAGTCTCCAGCCTTTGGGCCTTTCGGTCGTTGCGTGTCGTCGTTGGCGCTGCGATCCTTCTGTTCTTTAAGTTTTCCTTATTAAGATGTTTGTAGCCATTTTCTCATTCACTATGCATACGAGACAAGCGAAAACCCTGTTTATTATCCAGTGTTCCTCATGAATGACTCTTGCCTCATTTAGTCTGTTTATCATCCTCTCTCCAACCGTAACACTTCTCGATGACGTCATCGAGATGTCAGAAGTCATTTTTGATGAGCCAAGAATTTTCCTTTGTTGTGCCGTGCGGATGCCGTGCGCAATTTTATAGAAGGAGGAGTGGCTCAGTGAAGCACGCGGTATTCAACAAATTGCCATAATTTGTCACCGCGCGCGCGCAACAAAACCCTTTTCACCAGACCGAGTCAGGTCGACACACTGGCAGCGTGTTCCGATTGCTAAGGATGATTTATAGCCTGGTTCTAAAGACTTAACTATAAATCATCGCTAACAATCTGACAAACCGAATCAGCTGATTACTCTCTTCAGCTGTGGTCGTGATTGAATCGCTCGCTGTGTGAGCTCGTTCTGCCATCAGGGTCGAGATCGAAGACTTTCGGACTTCTTAAGTGAATCTCGCGCCGGCTTTCTAGTTACTGATTCGGTTTCGTGATGGCCTTTCATGGCGCAACATCTGCGCCATTCCGGGAATTACACCTTTCCTTAATCGTTGCAGAGTGTGGGCGTGCCCGGGCACGGAATCGGCCGTGGCGCGTCGGCGGCAGCATCGAAGGCCGAGAGCTCAAATTGGCCAGATCGTGATGCTAAATTGGCTAGGAAAAACCGCTCATGCTCTGAAACATACAACCAGGTTCTTTATGGAACGGAATCGATGCTGAGGCGCACACGAGCTGCTTCGGCTCAAGCTGAATTACAATGGGCCGGCCGCTCCTTTCGACGTTCCGACCCCTTAAGACAAACGACGGCTACTTTGTTGTGCTTCTTCAGCGCCCTAACGCCAGTCTCTGTGACTTGAGTCGTGCTAACATCGTCCCTTGTCCTTCTACGAATCCGCTCTATAGAATCCTTATCGGGCTATAAGCGGCCTCTAGACGTTAATAGGTTGCTTCCCCGTCTGCCCGTCCGCTAGTCGCGCCTCTTCTCCACATAGTTCTAGGCTATTAGCCGAGGCAAATTTTCAAGTGTCCATCGTGTGTGCATTCAATCGTCTCAATGAGGCGTTTTTCAGAGTATTCTCAGCCTCTGAAATCCTTCCTACCTAAATTCACATTCGACCGAATCAATATCGTCTTATACGAGGAGTCCTCTGTCCCTGAGCTTTCAGTGGCTTTAGTCTCGTCTATTTCTGTTCACAGATGTCATTGAAAAGCCAAATTATCTTCAGGCGTATTGTTGTTCATCAGCCTTGTTTTCCAGCCACCATGGTGGCCACACGTATGATTCCAGCTGTCCTGCTTTCACCATGAATCTGGTGCCAATTAACGATCGTGCGTGTTTCGCCTCCTGCTTCTTCAGTCGCGCTCAACACGACGGCTGGCTGTGGTTTGCGTGGGAGGTGCGGCTCTGATCGTTCACAAAACGTAGTCGTTATACGTTTCGCCGAGCTTCATCTCACTTTCTCTGCCCCTGAGAGGATTTTGAAGATTTCTCGATGATTTTCTTGATTTTCTATCCGGAGTTGCTTGGATCTTTTCCATACCCGGTCCAACTGCTCACTCGAAAGCACATTCCGCATTTCAATTCATTGGAGCCGCCTAATCTCGCGAATAACGTTACCAGGTCCGCAGCCTCAGATTCAATAACAATTTTGAATTTGCAAACGTTTGCACGGGTGCTGGGGTCTTGTGTCACGCACCAGTCATCGTTGCAAACTTGTCGATGTCTGCATCTCTCCTGTCCTGTATGCTATCTCGTCTCCGGAGTCTTCTTTCTTTCGCTTTGGTGCCTGGCTGTGCGATTCGTCCACTTTCTGAGACGCCTTTGTTTTTGATGTTTCGGATGCTTCCATTCGGTTTTTCTCCACTGTAGGGACAACTAACACCTACTGCGTCAGATTTGAACTCCATTAACCCACTTCTGCCATCGCGGGATGTGTCTTTAAGTCCAGTGGCTAGAACAGGAAATGAAAGGAATGGTTCTGATGCTCGCCGATTCTTGCCGCATTCCCATTTACCGTTATTCGAAGTTTGAGCGATTTTCGGCTTTTTTAATGACCTCCGTTTCCTTCTCGAAGGAGCGCATGTTGGCCGTAGGGCACGTTTTCTTCATCCACCATCTAACGTAATGGACCATTCAATGGCTCTTCCAAGTTCTAGAGATTTCTGAACGTGCCATCTGAAGGATATCTCTAAAGTGGCTTTCGTACACAATTCATGCATCATGTGAGCATGAATATGCTGTAATCTTCTCAGTTTTTTCTCCGACATTTGAGCGCAGTTAAAAGGATCTGGCTGAGTCAAATGTGACTGTACGGTTCTCGCGGCTGTTATCCAGATGTTCGTATCGTTTTCTAAAAGCGCCCACCTCGGAACTTTCATTGAAGTTTTCTTGTTTGTTCTGGAAATCTCTACGGCCAAGCTGGTTTTACTCGGGCCATGGATTCCTTCGTGGGGGCCATGGATTCCTTCGGGAGCGTGCAGGAAGAAATATGGTCGTATGACAAAAATCCTTGCATCGATTGTCCCCTCAGAGATTAGATGGGCATCGTGTGAAGCTCGTGCTCCTAGCTATGATTGTAGCCTTCGTTCGCCTTTGTCACGAGAAGTCGGACAGTAGCACTTTCGAGAATCGAGCGCAAAATCTCTCGGCGCTATTCACTCGACGACTTCTTGAGCGAAAGATAATAGCGGACGACGCTTAATCCACCCTCACACTCTTAATTTCCATCGAGCAATGCCAGAAAATGCCTGATGAGGCTGGCGCCAGCCTGTTCTTCAGCCGACCTACTAGGCGATAATTCTTATTAGCTATGAATGAGCTGCACATTTTGGAGCATCACCATCAGCATTAGCGGCAGCAGCAGCTGCTGTCGTCTCGTTACTCGAGTGTTTCACGAGCACACGAGCGCCTCTGAGCGCACGCATACCTTTTTTCCTCGACGATTTCTTTCCGCTTTTCGTCTCAATCGAATTCCCCGACGACGAGACACGCGTTCCTCGTTCAGCCGTCTGGCGCGTAGCGAGCTATCTTGTAAAGGAGTTGATCCCAAACAGCGCTGTTCGGGGAAGAAAAAAGGCTATACAGGCCACTATGGATCTCTTTTGACGAGATTCCAACGAACTTTCCCACCACTTACGCTCGTGAACTTGGCACGATTCCCATCACTGTATAGCCCGAAATCTCATATCGCATGTGTGCGTGTCCCAAGTCCCAATTTATCTCTCCTCATATGGTCGTCAACAACAGCTCAACATATTATAGGCTCTCGGCCACACTCATTGCCAGCCATCCAGTCCATAGCCAACGATCTCAATCATCTCCTCTAACGTTGGGCCGGTTGGCACCAACTTGATCGACGGCGCTACTGCAGCCGTTTGGAGCCGAAGAGCGGGTGGATACCCACGATTCATGCATAGTTTCGCGACTCGTTGATGCCTTACTGCACGCCACTTCGCCAATTTCCCATTCATTCCCGATGCCATCCGATGGTTTTTGCTTGTCTCTCGCTTACTGAATAAGAAAATGTTTAGCTTTTAAGGTTATCAGTAACCCGTTTTTGATCAGACACAACATTACTCACTGACGGTGCCGCTTTGCCAACATTCAAGCAACGCGTTTCGCGGCGACAACGACAAAACACGCCAAAAAGGCGTTCAAAAGCGACGTCGTGTCGTCAACGTATGTTGGATGGTGCTGCTCGCTTGCAGAATCGACAACTTCTACCGCCATCGTCGTCACCGGCCACCGCCGCGACGACGTCAGCGCCACCGACGACGACGACGTCGACGCGCGGCGCCATAGGGCGCCGTCGGGCGTCGGCGTTTGTGCGCCGCGTCTCGATGGCCATCCCCACGCTCACCGCCGATCCGGTTCCGTTTTCAGCGGTAAGTTATTGGACTGTGTATTTTCAGTTGTTTCAATATACTCAGCCCCGTCAGAGGATGGTTGCTGCCATGCAGAACCTGGACGATTTGAATTTTTAAGCCAATCCTAGGTTACTTAAGGCTCTAAGGTTACTTGCGTAATCCAACTTTCCTCTGACACGCTAGGCATTGGCAGTTTGCCAACACTGCCTAGCCTGCAAGCGCCTGTTTACCCTTACTGCCAATGCTGCGTTGGTAGCGCTATTTACTCCAATCTTCATTAGCTCAGACTACTCTGAGTATCTTTGAAAATCATTCCGATCCCCGTTTTAAAAATTCACCTTGCCACTGATGCAACACAAAAATGTTTAACAATAAATGGTAACACAACTTGCTTACATCCTCAAAAAGGTTGTAGCAATGGATCACGTAAGAAATGATAGTGTAGCAATTTTCTTGGGAGTACTGATTTTCCTTTGTTAAATGGTAATGGATGAATTAATGAATGAATGAATCAAATGAATGAATCAATTTAATGCCGTAAATTACCTGTTTAATGGGTTTATTAATTCTTATTGAATTTGAAGAGTGTCGTTCTGTCGTTCTGTCTCACACGTCGTGAGTTCACGTTTCCATGAGTCTCCCATTGTTAGACGGTGCCAATTAGTGTTCATAGGTCCAATTAGGAGGAATCCTGACTATTACGACATCCTGTTAGTTAATAGCATCTCTACTCTTCTATTTGCTTAATTTTCGCCTTTAAAATATTTTCCCCACATCTGGAGGGTGATTTCTAAGTTTTGAAACTATCTAGAAAAACTGTAGAATTTTAATACTACACCTAACTTGAACTGTGGTTTTCGAGGTTCAGTAGCGTTTTTACTAGGCTAGTGTTCTAGTCTGCTTCGACCGCGACGCAGCCGCACGCGTCCCCAATGCCACGCCCATCGGGCATCATTCCGGTGATCTGGCTTACTTTAAAAAGCTGCATTCATCAACTAAGTTGGCTTGAAGCGATATCCTTCTAAATGCTTTCCTCGAAAATCTTAGCATTTTTGAGTTTTTTTTTTTCAGAAAAAAATTGCTTAATGCTTCTCCTACCCTTGTAAGCACCTAGTAGTGAGAACAGACACTCCTTGTCACTTTCTCAGTGTATACAATTGCATCATTCTTTGTTTTGTTATGTGTGCGGAATGCCATGAGGTACGCTTTTACCTGCGTGGATTTGCCACACGCCGCGCGCGCGAAGGCACAAAACCGGATTGGTGCGCTTTCCGAGGATCCTTTATTAGAGCTGGCTCTCAACTGTATCCTCTTCGCTTGAGAATTTTTACTTTTTCATTCTTGTTTATTCATTTCCCTTTTATTTATTTATTTATTTATTTATTTATTTATACACCCAATCGATACGCTCAAATGACGATACAACACGTAGTTAGAATTATAGTATTGTTATTGATTAATTATTTTTATATATTTATATGTTGTTCCGTTGCGCACTCTTCTACGGACTAATTCCCGCGAAAATCGAGCTCAACGTCCCACATCCTGAATACTCATTAATTATTTTCGATTATTTTTGGTTTCATTTTCCAATTTTCGCACACAGGCCTGCTGGCAGTGCTTCTTTGTTTCGTAAACAATGAGAACGTGTGCGTTCGCACAGCTGCTGCCATTTATTATGTTTCTTAAGTGCAAAGGTAATTAGGCAGGCAGGGGAAAATGAACTTTCCAGGTATCTATTTTCTGTTGTTAGTCAGTGCAGATTTTGCGCCGTCTTCTCAAATTGCTAGCTGCTCGCTTCAGTTCTCAGCTTGACTCATTTTACATTCTGAATATTTACGAAGTTGAAAGTCGAAGTTTCTCTCGCTCAATTATTACAGACTTAACAAAGCTCATCTGCTACATATGTTGTAGGATGCATCATCTAGCTGAGGGGGAACATCTTGTGCAGCTTTTAGTGTTCTCACGATCCTGCATAAATTTCCAAGGCACGGCGTATTTCGAAGGGATAATTTATTCACTGAAGGCACTCTCTAGCTTGACTTGGGTGCTGAAGTAACTCTGAAACTTCCTAATAGTCCGAACTTTCTGCCGTACCTAGAAAATCATACTGCGTATTTCGAAAATTGGTAGTCTCGCCCGTTTGCAATGATTTGAAGTACCTTGAAATTTCTTCGATTTTATTGGGATGAGCTTTTTTTGTAAAGGTGAAAGGCGAAGCAGAAACGATAGATTTCTCCAACGTAGCTCACCGCAGTTGAAGGTTGAACTCCAAGATTACCCGCCCCTTCCATTGGTTCAGAAGAATGTTTCGCAATGCGATTTAGCTTCGTGTTCCCAGATGTTGTAGCATACCTCCATACGGGTAGTGGCTAGAGGCCGCACGCTCAATAATTCCTAGATGAACCCACTTAAATTGCAAACAGTCACCCTTCATTCTATGTGTATGAAAGCTTCATAATTTACCCATAAATATATAACATATATCTGTAAAAATATGCTTCACTTAATTTGCGTGAATATTAGGCGTCAAATAACAACAAATAACAGAGCGATCGGCGTCGATCAGACCCTTTTTGAATGCGCCACGCCCTCTACTTCCGTACCGTATCACAGTGTGATTTGAATGCAATTAGGATCGCACAACGAAAGCCTGCCGGGACTGCTGATGTACACGTGAACGTAGTGTCCCTCCCTGACGGATTTGGTATCATTTGACCGACTCCAAAAGAATCGAAGGCTCGATTGGCCTGGGCAAGATTCGGTTCCTGGATTTGATCCGCGAACCATGTATGTGGTAAGAGGTGCCACTTTCCACCCACCAACGTCCGTACTAACTATGTTAATGAATATCAAGTAATATAGAAATACAAACAATGAAGAATTTTGGTAGCGCCGATCTTTTGAACAGAAATCATGCGATTTCTTGGCACTCTTTGTGGCCCTATTTTCTTTAGGAAAGGTCAATAAACCCGAGCGTTCCATCCTTATTATCTTTCTGCTCTCTACTTCAAGGCGAAGCTGGTGTAGTTCTACGTGGCGACGCTTACCACCCACACGGTTCAGAGATGATTTTCAGAACCTACCATGCCTCCAGACCAAGATCTTTCTTTGGCAAAACGATTGCTGCCTTTAGGCCGATGTCAGACTTTGCGAATCGCGCGATTCGCTAGCGTCTGCGGTCGCGTCGCGGCCAGTGAATCACTCAATTGGCTGGTACCGCAACGCGACCGCGGACGCTAGCGAATCGCGCGATTCGCAAAGTCTGACATCGGCCTTAACTGGAAATTGAAACTCTGAGTTCCACGTGTATAGGCTCAATCTCATTCGAGTACTATTGCGATAATGAAGAGTAGTCGAGTGCGTGGTGCAGCTTGAAAAATGTTCTATGGTGAAGGGGGACCCAGTGATGTATGCTTCATTTGTTGCTTTAAACTTGTTCCCTGGACATACTAAGTTCTACTAGAAGCCGCCAAGCGGGTTATCATGTCTTGAGTTACCTACTTCTTTGCGGTTACTGCCTTAGTTTTGTTATTTAGCTCCTATTTATGTATGCTTCGCCGGAGTCAAAGTGCAACCAGCCCGTGACTTTGCAAGTGCTAGTCACGTCAATAATTCCCGAGTTTTTGTGGGATTTTTCTTTAAAGGAGGTGTCTTTGACGAGCTTCAACAACGATCCCATGAGACACGACTCGTAATGTTGTGAGCTGTCAGTCTCTCGTCGGAATCTCTCCACCTCCCATACATTACTCTACTATCTGATGAGTCGTTTACATAGCTAGTCACCAAAAATCCCTGCCAGGCGTGGTTTCTCCTGTTTAGCGGATTTCGTGGCGCTAACGCGCTCGCGAACTTGTAGCCCTGAGTGCGTCTAGAAAAATCTGCGAGTGAATGCGCAAATTCCTCCGCTGGCCAAGAATATTGGGAACATTCCTTTTCCTACACTGAGAACGTACTTTATGTAACTTGGTTGCTCTACTTTCCTTAGCTGTCAGCTGTTCCCTTTCCCCCGAGTGACATTTTTCCTTCCGAATAGTCAATCTAAAGGTCTCATGTCACCGGTTCCGACAGTCACCGTACTAATAGTTGTTCGAAGGAGTGGAACTCATATGCGCCCATCCATGGCTGTTATGGGCTCTGCCAACTTTACCAGTCAAAACTCTGTAGTTCATATTGATAACGTTGAGCATGAAGCTCAATGAGCACGAAGCACGGATGAGATCGGGTTCAAAGGAAGCCCTGGCGGTGTGAATTTAGGGTTGTACTATTTCTTCTAATTTCTGTTCTGTTTAAGAACTTTGAAGCCCACTTCTCCTGGTTTTGTACCACAGTGGGGCTTTGAAAGTTCTCTTACCGGCAGTGCCGTTTGTTATATTGTTCGAACCGGGGGCCTTATTTGCAATTTTAGGAAGAGGGTTGTACTTGGGGCTTGATAGGAAGCAACAATCTCTAAAAAATGCGAATGACGGCCACATTTGTGAAAGTTGGTGGCGCCGTGGTTGCGGAGGATTGAAGGGGTCATATCGTAGAACCCCACTAGGCTGACGGTCG